>JAOUQZ010000004.1:24168810-24184269 GCA_028564935.1 Neosilurus hyrtlii
ACACACACACACACACACACACACACACACACACACACACACACACACACACACACACACACACACACATACACTCCACCTCCTGCCAGAGCGCACTGAGAAAATAATGCTCTTCAAATTCAAAATGAGTTCTGTGCAGCACATCGACTGGCTATCGATCCACCGCCGGTGCTCAATCTACACCACACAAACCCTCACACGCCCCCACATGCGCTCCCACTCTCGCTCCCATGCTCGGACCGACCGCCACATTTTCATTTGACTTTATTTTTCCTCGATTTTTTTTTTCAATTTATGGGAGTCTTTATTGGCTATCGATATTTATTACTTTCGTGTGACATGTTGATGGACAGAAGGAAATGACTGCTGATTGGCTGGGGGAGGGGGAAGGAGGAATGAAGACTGACCAGGAGTCCTGTATTATTCAGCTGGACAGTCTGAGTGCCGCCGTGATGGCTTTATGTGTGTGTTTTTCTTCAGGGCTAAACACTTTTATTCTGCAGCATCTATGACATGTTATTCCTCTTTTATAACAGCATCTAGTTCAAATGATTCAAACAGATGCAGTGTTGCATAATGAAATTAAATTGTGGAATAGATGGTAGGACATTGTTTAATTTTTCAGTAATGAAAGTTGAAATCTTGGTGTCGGATAGAGTGATGGAATTACAGTATGGTAATTTACCATATATTAATATGAAACTCATTATAATAAATCCAAGGAAAACACACTTTTATACAAATACACGTCTGCCTTTCCTAAAGCATTATATACTGCTGTGATGTCATATTTCTTTTGTCAGCATTTAAACTATAGCAGTTTACTCACTCATGAAAACCAGTGTCATTGCTTCATAATCTTTTTGTCCTATCTATCTGTTTAGAACTCCTACATTGCCTCAGAACTCACCAGCCGCCTCACCTTCACCCTTTCTGAATATTCGCCATAAAGCAAGAATGCTATTGTAATAACTTAAAATGTCGTCGTATGGAGTAATGTGTATGGAAACGTTTAAGAACGTGCAGTGCCAACTTCCGTGCCAAGAGTGATCACAAAAGAAAAAAAAAAAACTCCACATGATTTAAAACTCTATAATAAACAGGTGGCTTTGTCCTCTCCTTTTTTTTCGGGGGTCCCTGCAGCTTGTCTTAACTGCACATAACAGAGCACAGCTGAAACTCACATAGCATTCAGCAGAACACAAATCCAAGCCTGGACGCTGGTTAAATATAAGTGTAAACCTAAACCGCATGCCAGTCTTTCCCACCAGCACACTTATCTATTGTCTTTGGCCCCTTTCAGCACGTCCAGAATAGATAGCAGGAAAAAAAGGGGCAAAAATAGACATCGAAGACAACTGCTGACAGATAGACAGAAGCGGTGGATAGAGGCCGCCTGCCTTGGACCTGCACTTCTTACAGGTTGATAATCAATCAGTCAGGAGCACAAGAGAAAGAAAGAAAAAGAAAGGAAAAGAAAAGAAAGACAAAAGAGAAAAAAATTAAAGAAAGAAAAGAGATAAAAAAGAGTAAGAAAGAAAGAAACAAAGAGCATTGGAAAGAAAGAAAGAAAAAGGGAGAGAAAATGAAGAAAAGAGGAAAAAAGCAAACAAAAGAAAGAAACAATTAAGAAAGAAAAGAAAAAGTGAAAGAAATAAAAATAAAAAAGAAAGAGGAAAGAAAGAAAGAAAGAAAGAAAGAAAAGAAAGGACAGAAAAAGGAGAGAGAAAGAAAAAAGAAAGAAATTTAAAAAAGAGAAAAAAGACAGGAAAGAAGAGAAAGAAGGAAAAAATAAAGAAAGAAAAAAGATAAAGAAAGAAAAAAGAAAGTAAGAGGAAAGAAAGAAGAAAGAAACAAAAGAAAGAAAGAAAAGAAAAAAGAGAAATACATAAATAAAGAAAGAAAGAAAGAAAAGAGAAAGTAAGAAAAGAAAGAAAGGGACTTCAGTTAGGAAACCTGTTTTCCACACTACATCAGGACCCCTGAGTGAATACCAGGGAACCCGAGCCACCAGCTCTGATTGAAGAGAATTGTTTTTGAGTATAAAGGAATAAAAAGCTGCATTAAAGGAGAGAGATGTGAACTGAGTCTGTTTTCTATAAGGCGAGACCCCGGTGCTTAAAGTTTTTATACTTTTTCTATTTTATAGCTTGGATTTTAAAGCCGTCAGTAAGAAACAGGTGGAGACCTGTAGGGGTCCTTGAGAATGTAGAGCGCATTAGGGAAACATGTGCCAGGTGATATTTGGGTGGTTAGAGAAGGGACAAATTATGGAGATATCTGAGTGGCATTTTTATTGTTGCTCTCATGAACTTTAGTTCAAAATAGCCGAGGTGCACTGAGGCCAAGGGGACCTTTCAACTCTTAAGAAAAGAATACACACTGAAGGTATGTCCGTATCTGCACACCTCAGAAATATTACACAAATACATATTTCTTTCTTTCTTTCTTTATTCATTCATTCATTTATTCATTTTCTAAGCCGCTTAATCCTAATTAGGGTCACGGGAAGGCTGGCACCCATCTCAGCCAACTCTGGGCAAAGGCGGGGTACGCCCTGAACGGCTCGCCAGGCCATCACAGGGCCAACACACACAGCCATTCACACACACACACTCACACCTGGGCTGAAAAAACTTAAAATATATACTTCAGTGATTACAAAATCTGGGAAAAAAAATAAAATTTAAGTTTAAATAATTTCTCTTGTTTTCTCTCTCCACATCCAAGCCACCTCAATGAGATTAGGAGTGGAATACCACAAGAGCTTCTGGAGTTCATGGCAAGCTTTTATCCTTCATCAAAGCAACAAGTGGAGCAGCAGACCCCTGTCCGCCCACAGCGGGTCATCTCTAGAGTCCCTCCGACAGCCCTGCAGGGAGTTTGAACCTTAAATCTTTTCTTTTAACAAATGCACGCACTTCCTTCCTCCGCCCGGCCACGTCTCTGAGGCCCAGCGGCAGCTTGCTAGGGATGGAGCGAGACACCTGAGCTGCACTCAGCTGTTTTAGGGGGACACCGCGGTCCGGAGACAAGCACTTCACAGCTGACCGACGCGATCAGTCAATTATGAGGAGGGACTTAAGTGAGGAACAGCAAGGAGAGAGGGAGCAATAACAATGATAATAATAAACATCTGTACTGTTTTATACGCCTGAGGCTTTATCGCACGAGGCGTTCTGATGCTAATTAATTCATTGAGCTGCTCCAGGAACATTCATTTATGATTCAGAAACCTCTCCACCTCACTTCCTGTCTGCTGATGTAATATAAAAATAAAGAAATAGGCAATGCTAATCCATAAACCTGAGAGACTGACTCAGTTTCACCTGACAATGTCTGTAGGAGAGAGAGAGAGAGAGAGAGAGAGAGAGAGAGAGAGAGAGAAATATGTACAGGAGCGTGCCTTACAAAAACTCACATGCCATCTCAAATCGTGGCTGCTGTTGAGCACGGGGATATCATCTATCAGTGGACAAATGTGGGATATGAGAACGCTGCTCCTCAAATGAAATAATATATCTTTGAAAGCTAACGCCCGCGACCAGGCCCAGAGCCCATATATCAAGTCTGAATGCTTGGTGGATCCGGTCCAGGGGCCATTAACCTCCCACCTGTTCCCCCCCTGTCCTTCAGCATGCACCCCTGCCCTTGGTGCCTGGTTCATCCACTCTACAGCCCCCAGAACCGCACTGATAATGTAAAGCGACGCAGGAGCCTGCTGGGATAATTCGAATGCAATGGAGCAGGGACACGATTACAAATCTGTGGCCGCGTGCACCGGCTGTTTGTCAGCGAGTACCCGACTGACCTGCACTGAAAACGCTGTGCACATAAGGGTGTACATCAGGAGAAAGGGGGGGGTGATATAAATCGCCTTCAAGTTCACAGATCGCATCTGTAACGCCTTATTAATTCCTGTAGATATGGGCTCTGCTGGAAATTATAGTCTCGAACCCACACTCCTAAAATTGGACTGTCAGACACGGGGGTGGGGGTGGGGTGAAGGGGGTGGTGGTGGTGGGGGGTGTTCGGGGTGTGTGAGTGCATTTCACACAAGTAAATTCATGTAATATTTATGGACAGTGAAATCTGTAGAGTCCACTCCCAACACGGATGTGTGTTATTAAAAAATAGTGAGTGTGTTTACTCGCTGCGCTGATCATCACACACACTGCTAGAGAATCAGTGAGCTCAGATTCAACTCGCTGGTTAATGATACCTCCAGTATAAATACATTAACTAATTACACCCAATTAACTCTGATTTAAATTCCAGCGCATCAGAGAGAGAGAAATTCAACACGTGCAAAAGAGTTTATCATTAATAAAGAGCTGATGAAAAAGAAATATGTGAAGTAAGGACTGAGTCATACTGAACCCAGTGCTTCTCTCTCTCTCTCTCTCTCTCTCACTCACACACACACACACACTCTCTCTCTCTCTCTCTCTCTCTCTCTCACACGCTCATGCTCTCTCTCTCTCTCTTTCACACACACATACACACACACACTCTCTCTCTCACACACACACTCACTCTCCCTCTCACTCTTTTTCACACATACACTCTCACTCTTTCTCTCTCTCTCTTTCACACACATGCTCTCTCTCCCTCTCTCTCTTTCACACACATGCTCTCTCTCCCTCTTACTCTCTTTCACACACACACACACACACTCTCTCTCTCTCTCTCTCTCTTTCTCTCTCTCACACACACTCTCTCTCTTTCTCTTTCTCATACTCTCTCTCTTGTTCACTCTCTCTCTCCCTCTCTTCCTATCTCTCTCTATCTTTTTCTCTCTCTCTCTACCTCTCTCACACACGCTCCCTCCCCCTCTCTTTCTCTCTCTCTCTCTCTCTCCCTCTCTCACCTGCTCCCTCCCTCTCTCTCTCTCTCTCTCTCTCTCTCTACCTCTCTCTCTCACTCTCTTTCTCATACTCTCTCTCTTGCTCACTCGCTCCCCCTCTCTTCCTATCTCTCTCTTTCTCTATCTGTCTGCCTGTCTCCCTCTCCTTCAATTTCTCTCTCTCTCTCTCTCACTCTCACTTCCTCTCATGCTCTCTCTCTCACTCTCTCTCTCTCTCTGTCTGTCAGTCTGTCTCTCTGTGCCTCTCTCTCTCCTTTTCTCTGTCTCCCTCTCTCTTTCTATCCCCCTCTTGTTGTCATTCTCTCTCCATCTCTGTTTGTCTGTCTGTATTTCCATCTGTCTGTCTCTCTCCCTTTTTCTATTTCACTCTGCAGTCTGCCCTGCCTCTCTCTCTGCCTGTCTGTCTCTTGGTGCTTCTCTCTCTCTGTCAGTCTATTTCTCATTTGTCTCTTTCTCTATCTATCACTCTCTACTCTCTCTATCCCCCCTTTCTCTCTCTGTCTCTCGTCTGCTCTCCAGCTGCTTTTCCAATAAGCACAAGACTCACGACAGGGTACATCTTTGGGACCAAGGCTTTAATACACTCCTGCATAGCCTGATGGTGAGCCTGGTATTGTCATTGGCTTCAGTGTGAAGAAAAAAAAGGAGCTTTTCTGGACTGTCCCCAAGCAGCCATGAACAGGTAAAAAATAAATATGGCCACCACATGTTGAGGAACTGTAAGCTTTGCATGGCTGAGTTTTATCAGCTCAGAGGACTAAATATACACCTAACGGGTTCATTGATGCAGTGATGAAGTTTACCTTTAACACTCTGAGCTGGACGGGGAGAGAAGAAGCAGAAGAATGAAGCGTATGGTGAATCGGAGTATTTTGGTCCTATTGTGTAGCAAGGAAAAGTGCAGCGCATGCATCCTATCTATTAAACAATGGCAGGGAGATCACAATGAAAAGGCCAATCTCTCTGTGGACGTGAATCACTCCCCACATGTCAAACGCTAACAGTGGGGCCGGGAGAAGGCAGGCACGCATGGGTCTGACAACAAGGAAAGAGTGCATCTGTTTCCCCCTCTCCACCTCTCTCTCTGTGCCTAGCTCACGCATTCAGCACACGTACACACGTTCACACATATCAGAACAACATCGAACCTGGACACACTCACACACTCACAAACACACACACCAGCACATACGCCTATTATCCTGTACACCATCATGAAATGTATTATCATTTATCCCTGTATTTGCCGAACCACTTAATCCTGGAGCCTATCTCAGCCGACTCTAGGAGTAGGTGGGGTACACCCTGAACAGTGCACCAGATCATTGTAGGGCAACATACACACACACGCACACACACACACACACACGCACACACACACAAACAACCATTCACACTCACATTCACACCCAGGGTCAATTTGGACCAGCTGATTAATCTAATGTGCATGTCTTTGGACTGTGGGAGGAAACCAGATGTCCCAGAAGAAACCCATGAAAGCACGGAAAAACATGCAAACTCCACATAGAAACTCCTGGGACTTGACTGCAGGACATCTTGCAGTGAGACGAATGTGCAAATCACTATGTAATAACCACTCACGTATTATTATTATTATTTTTTATATTATTATTATAATTATTATTATTATTATCAGTATTATTATTATTATTGTTATTGTTGTTGTTGTTATTATTATTATTATCATCATCATTATTATAATTATTGTTGTTATTATCATTATTGTTATTATTATTATTATTTTTATTATTATTATTATTGTTATTATTATCAGTATTATTATTATTATTATCATTATCATTATCATTTTTATTATTATCATTATTATTATTATAATTATTAATATTATCATTATTATTATTATTATCATTATTATCATTATTATTATTATTATTATTATCATCATTATCATCATCATTATCATCATCATTATCATCATCATTATTATTATTATTATTTTTATCATCATTATCATTATTATTATTATTATTACGTTGCGTAGTGGCTCAGTGGTTAAGGTTCTGCGATACTGATCCTAAGGTTGGTTGTTCAGGCCCCAGTACCAACAAACTGCCACCGTTGGCCTCTTGTATAAAAATGACGAATGTAATCACTCATCCAGAAAATGAAAGGGGATAAGGTCTGCCAGATTTATTATTATTATATTGATCTTAGATATTGAATTTTTAATTTTCTCATCCTCTAATTCCTGTTACAGCAGATTATTGTGTACCGATAAAGAGACATCAGTAAGGTTTGCGTTACTAAATTGTGGAATGAAGGTCTGAACTGAACAGGTCTGGGTGCTGAAGCGATGATTAAAACATCAAAACGAACCTAGATAATCAGCTCTCAGCTCATCTCTAACCTCATTATTAGTGTAATACTAATATCTAACGTCCCCCTCCACCCAAAAGTATATGAACTAACCACTCGAACATGCCTCTCTCTTTTATTCATCTCAACACAATAGGGAGCTCAATGTGAGAGCCACTCCCGACAAAATATTTATGAGCGTTGTAAGTCCACCTTATGGAAACAAAATCTTTTTCAACATTCGGAGGACGTCTCCCAGCCGACTCGATTACCAGGGAATTTCTTTTGTTCTTAGGAGGCTAATAATAGTGACGCAGATGAAGGTGTATTTATAGTGGCCTTGCAGTTCCCCAGATCCTCTGACAAGCCTCATATTCGCTGGCGTTTCCTCTGTTTATTAAATGCTACCTGCGGCTTTGTCATTAGCATGCTCCAGAGGATGTTAAGCATCGAGTACAAACAAAACTCAGCGACAGATTATTTTCCCTGAATGCTGCAGATGAAACACCTACTGTTCCACTACGATGGTGTGGAGCAGCAGGGGTTAAAAAGCACGGACAGCAAGCGGGTAACTGCTTTATTAGAACCTGTGGTCCTAAGTTTCTGTTTGGGTTGATGTATTAATATTATAGTATATATTTAATAAAACACAGAACTCCATCAATTATAGCCAAACAGACTTTCCTTCCACATCTATATCCTTTTATCTACATTTATAATCAAGGTCAACTAGAAATGTTTCCGAGAACCGTAAGTGTTTTTTACACATTTATACTTATTCACTGAAAGCAAGAAAAAGCACAAATACTACGGCTTTGTGATAATAAAATGTATGATGATCACCAGTATAGATGCTGCTCCTTGTAAATAATAATTTGAGCTCAAAGTCTCCATTATACAAGAAACTCAATGTGACACTATGATAAATCGGTGTATATAAGAACAGTCGAGTACTGAGTGTGTAACTGATTTTAATTTATTCGACAAATGTTGCTTGCCACTTGCACCAGAAACATACTGGTACTGGGTTCATCATACAGCAAACTTGTCAGAACTTTCTATATCAGATGATTATAGTTTTCTGACACCAAAGCACTAGCTCAGGATAACAAAGTAGATTCTTGTTTCTGATTGGTGGAAATCTATTTTAACTTATTCTTGGTATTCTTCTATGAGTCGACGTATTTCATTATTGAAACTAGACAAGTTGAATGCCATGCACCGATACCCCTCGCCTTCCCCCTCCTCCCAGAAAAATCTAGTGAGAAAATGGCTGCCCAGATTCAAGACTAGAGGCAATAAAGTCACGTTTGGTCGGGAAAAAAGGCTTGAAAATAAAAAAATTTACAGCCAAAAACTTTAAATCCATGCTTTGTTCCGGAATAACATGCTATAGCTACAGCACTGCCGGCAGACTCACTCCTGCTCTGATGCCCCTTTCTTCTGGACCCCCTCACTAGGCCATACCGCACTGACACACACATGACATCTATTGTAAATAAATAAATAAATAAATAGGTAAAAATTATATATATATATATATATTGAATGAGTAATAAAACAATTATTAAAGTATAATATGGAAAATGATTCAAATCTCAGGGGGGTGTTATCCCTTGATTGAATTATCCATATCATTCAATAATTGCTTCTTATCCACCTCCCAAACTTGGGAAAGAGTCATTTAAAAATGTAAAAACAAACCATAAAAATATGTAGAAAACCAGAGAAAACCCTCAAACTCTCACTTTAGTTGCTCTCCTTACGTTTCCATGTAGCATACACTAACACAATTATTCACCTCAGGATCGGTGGATATTTCTGTTTATTCCCCTCAGTGTTCCATCTCGGGAACTTTTCAACGATATCCTCTTCACTCGCTATGAAGAGTGAAGAATTGCTATGGTTATACTTATATTCTATATCTTTTCATTTTGATTTATATTCGCGCATGACACAGTACCCATCAGGAAAAATGATTAAAGCAATTCATATTACTATATCAGTCTGGACTCAATTCTCTGAAAGCAATGCTATAAGGTAGAGCTTGCTTTTATATACAGTCAACACTTTCCATACCTGTTAAGACGACCTTAACTCCACTATGCTAGCTGTGGTCTGTTAGCAGGAGGCCACATTATACGCCTTTCGTGTGTTAAAGCTGCTGTTGAAACAGGGCAGGATCCTCTCATGCACCCTTACTGTCTCTTTGTGCTGAACAATACCTGCATAAGTATCATCTAATAAGCATTTGCCTTCAAAAAAACACCTAGGGTATCTTTTTTAAAAAAAATTTGTTTGGCTTTTTTTCCCGGTGTATGGTTTAAAGGAAGTACCTCATGAGAGCTTTAATAATTACACCGCCATTGCTGTTCACTAATGTCAAATCCAAAACCTACACCCTCGGACCTTTTAACAAGAGCTGTGTGAAGTAATCATCCACGCTAAGAGTGGAGTGTGGGCTAGCCGGCGCAACACGAGGGTTATCTAGCGCGGTGAAAGCCAAAGTTCGTCCACAATTATCAGGATAATAGCACATAATAGCAGTGAGTTGAACACAGTGCTAATCCCTGATGAAGTGAAGTTGTCCCATTGTATCAGTGAGGAAGGGAACGGCCTGTAGAGGTCTAGTGCTAATAGTGTTGTGAAGAGGGTGATCATTACATTTCATTAGAAAGAAAAGGCTCTAAACTGAACAGCAACCTCAAATAAATGAATGCTGCACTGCAGGGGAGGGTTGGGGTGGTCACTTCGATAACCACCACCTCAACATATGCAAATAAAAAGCTGTAGCAGGGAATAATTTCAAAATAAATAAATAGAGCAAGCAGGTTACAGGACTTTTATTGTGGAAAAAAAATTGTGATTAAAATGAGACTATAAGGAAACCAGGTGGCCAAAGGATTGTTTTCCTCCCACGGGTGTAGCGGAATTGCCTTATTTTCGGGGTTTTTTTTTTTTTTTTGTACAGCACTCATCAGCAACAGTTAGAAAAAGACAACGAGTCAGAAGCGGCTCGGTGGCATTTCAAATTCAAGTACATTATTACGTATATTTAAAGTCCTAGGTTTAATCATGAACTGTTTATTTATCTCAAGGTATATGTCAAATATATAAAAAAGCAAACAAAAAAAAATTATTACAGTGTTATTACATTAGCACGGTTTCAGACGTCCGATTACAAATCCTGCGCTTGGAGCTTTATATAATTTTGTGTCCAACTGATCATTTTTACACCCCACGACAATAAATTCTACCAGGTACCGACTGGTGCATGGTAGCTACCTTCCAGCTAATAGAGTTGGGGCGTTAGTCTGGCAGCCTTTTTCCTTCCCCCCAACCCGTGTTAGGTAAGTGACAAAAAAAGCTGCTTTCATTTTTTTTAAATACACCATCAGACTGCATATATAAAAACAAGGAAAATATTCATCAATATGGTATCTACATATAAATATATTAAAGATGAACCCTGTACGCATCTTCATAATCACGTTCATGCTAAGGTAATCTATCTGCCTACTTTCTCAACACACTCGACTAGAGAAGGTCTGAACAGATACAGACCGAAACCTTAAATGAAACTGTTCCACTCTCCTCAGTCGGCACTTTATATAAAAATATCAGGATTAAACATTTACAGAGGCTCGATATAATGTCGCTGGCAAAAATGACAACCAAAACCATTAAAATCGCTACAGAATAAACACTGCATGCCTCAGTGACTGATTATATATATTTAAATACGGACATTTTTAAACACACATTTATTACAAGTACAAATAACACCAACTGAAATATGGTCTCAGTACTTCTGATATTCACAGTGTTATGCAGGTGGTTTTAATGATATGGCTGGTGTGATGTAGGAAACCTTAGAATATAAACAATTATTGCTAATAGTAATGCTAACATAAATGCCAGCAATAATCCTGAAAGTGCTAAGTGTGCTAAGTGTATTTGTGCATCCACAGAACCATTGTTATCGTACGCTGAATATAGTAGCTCTGCCTACCTTGAGTTCACGGAAGAAGATGCTGCTTCGTGCCCATTCGACGATAGAAAAGAGCGTCTGGTCAGCCATCTTGCACATGAGGCCGAACGTACTGAGCTTGTCGTGCTTGCTGCGTCCGGCCTGTTCCTGCTGCAGATAGGCCAGGATCTTGGCCTGTACTTGCGGCTCGTCGGGCTCACACTTGAGAAGTTCAGCTACCAGACGTGGGAAGCCTGGCGCCTCGGCGTATGCGTAGCCCATCAGTGACTCAGGCGAGCTGCCGTACGGCTCAGGGTACTCGCACTTGATGGCTCGGCTCTGGAAGTGCCCGTAGGCTTGGTAGCCCTGCGGTGGCATGGCCATGCTGACCGGTGACGGAACAAAGGGGCTGCGGTCATAGTCAGAGCTGGACTGGTGATGCTGGTGGTGTTGATGGTGCTGGTGATGATGGTGGTGGTGGTGGTGGTGGTGGTGGCTCAGTGCCAGCCCTTTGGAAGCTGAATGGATGGTCTGGATAGCGGAGGAGATAGTGAGGTCAGCGGGCGCGGTCTGCATGGTGTGGTTCATGGCTTCTAGCTTGAGGCCGCTTGCACGGATCAGTGCTTTCTTCTGCTGCTTAAGCGCACGGTCCCGCTTGTACATGGGGCCAAACTTGTTGCGACCGCCACGCATGCGGTCCGCCCTCACAGCTTGCATGTGTCGAGAAAAGAAAGAAGACATTAATTCATGGATGCCAAAATTTACGCCATAGTATATAATTATAATTACAAATAAATAGATAGAGACAAATTCTGTAATTAGTCATTAATGCATGTTTAGGGTGAGAACATGCTTTTTATGGCTTTCACGCTTCCTCTGGGGTTCATTTTCAAGACTAAACAAAATGCCAGGGCGTTTCACAAGGTAAGTCTGTTTGAGCAAATCTTTTTCCCGATGGCAACATATAGTCATAATTCAACATATGCTCATAGTACAGGACACGGCGTGTTCTCTCTGATGACAAGGCACGCTCCGCTTGAGTCTGTTCAACACATGTCAATTATTTACGCTTCATTATTTCTTTCTAAGCTCCCACACTGTCAGCAAGTGGAAATCTGGAGGATATGTGTGTGTGTGTGTGTGTGTGTGTGTGTGTGTGTGTGTGTGTGTGTGTGTGTGTGTGTGTGTGTGTGCCATCCGAGGTGTCTGATCTGAGAGAGCCTGTACTAGTCCCCATGAAGGCCCACACCTCCATCCACACATTTATTTCTTCAACACCATACAGTTTAATACGAGTATTAAAATTTGTATTCTATCGGGAAAAAAATAAAATAAAAAATGAAAAATTACACTAATGTTATTGTTTCAGCTTTAAGTATTAATGACTCTGCATTACAGGGAAATTAACGAGCTGGAAATGAATCCTCGGCTCTTTGGGGAAATCACAATTAGACGTGAACCTGCAGGATTGTACCTACTGCGTCCTGAAAACCTCGCTACCTAATTATAGCAGGTTATTTACATGCATGTCATACGCAGTTCTTCGCCCCACGAAAGACACGAGTGGGGGGTGTATGTGAAAGGTCTTCTCTTTGGTGTATTTCGACAGCAGCATTTAATCTATGTAATATGTATAAATCCCTATAAACTTGCCCCTGTGAGCACACGTGGGAGTCTTGCTTGTAAATGTGCAATCGCTGTTGTTATGTAGATGCCCGAGTGTGTGTGTGTGTGTGTGTGTGTGTGTGTGTGTGTGTGTGTGTGTGTGTGTGTGTGTGTGTGTGGGTAGATTAGTGTTGTGGTGAGCCTGCTGCATATTGCCTGATTTATATGTGTTTAATATACAGGAATATCAAGTGTAGTTTGGGTCGAGGCTCATTGTCTTATTGCAGGTATACAAATGTCTCCCCATGCTGCATCCTGACACACTGTTAGTCATGTCCATTCCAAGCATGTGAGTCCACACACACACACACACACACACACACACACACACACACACACACACACATGAATAGCTATGATACCAATGCATATGTAATGGGACAGCAAGCTGCCTGAGAAACAGGACTGCCGGGATTGTAGTCCACCCACCCTCCCCACACTCCAAACCCCCTCCTCGCTCCAGGGGCTCGTTCAGAATATCCGCCCTCCTGTGTTTTTTTTTTTTTTTTTTTTTTTTGCGAGGTGCTTTGATTCATGGTGGTGGTTAATATGGAGAACGCACATTGATGAAACTGAAATCATTTTACGCTCCGTCGTGCGCAGCATTGCTAGCAAGTGGAATGAATAAACACTTTCGCCTTTTCTACTCGCTCCACTTTCCCACAGGCGACGGCGCACAGCTAAACAAAGTCTCATCCTCTTAACCTCCGGACGAGACGGAAATCAGGGATGAGCCGCAGTAAACCGGGCCGAGACGCAGCACGCACGGGTCGCGTTTTTCAGAACTCGAACAGGCAGCTTAATGCTTATCAGTCATGATCATGCGACTTGAGCGGAGGCTGGGCCGGACGCTCGTCAGCACTGCTTATTGCACTACATGAAAACAGGTTTGTTATCAGTTTGTGTGTCTGAAGAGATGTAAACATGTGCATGGCACCAGACACAATCACAGAATGATTCTTTCAATCAACAGTTGACTTCTAATGTATATAATTCTAATATTCCTCTGTGATGATATTAATATTGAGCAATTCCACCGTAACTGATGTGGCACTAAAGATAATACAAAATAAGACCTACAGCTTTTATTACAAACAGACTTTAATTATACCAATTCATTGAAATTTTAAAGATCAGAAGAAATACGTGAAAGTGTGAGGCTGAAATTTAAGTGACTTAAAGTGGTTCCTTGAAAATCATGTAACATTAGCTCACAAAATATAAGTCCACAATTCTATGGCTGGCATGGGAGCAAATCACAAGCAATTAACTGGTTACAAGGTATTCACTGGTCCAATGAAATACAAAACTTACTGAACATTATTTTAATGAGAATAATTAACTAGTGTAACTGACGTGGCATCACTGATTTTATATCACTGTATAAATAAAGTTTCAATCTCCAAGATGGCCGCCAGTCATGTGAGCTGCATCCGCAGCAATTATCTCGGGATTTTCTAAACCACAAAAAATTCTTATTATTATCTAATTATTAATTTTATTGATTTATTTTCTTTTTATCACAAGTCAACATTTTTTATAGAATTGTCCTGTTATTACTGTGAATATTAACAGGGACATGTCCATTTTATAGAAAATAAATAGTTTTTACGAAGAAAAGCTAACTTTATATGTAAAAAAGCCTTTATAGTTCAGCATTTTCTTAAAAAAGTGGCCTAGCTTTTATACCCTTGTCACTGACAGCTTGCTCAAATCAGGATACTCCCCAGGACAGCGCGTTCGACTCAATCCAACATCAAATATCAGCTGGGAAGCTACGATCTTCGAAGGAATGTGTCGAAAAATTACACAAACTATACGTACGATCCTGGCTTCCACATTTTCATGGACATGCCAGCTGTTTCACACATACAGTAGTCCACATCACTTATGTGTAATTCTAAAATTAAAGCAAGCTGTAAATTTATAAAGAATTAATTCCATGATGAGGTGAGCTGAAGCGAGGAAAGCCCGAGGCTCTAGCATTGAGGGGGTGAAAAGATAATAGCTGTGGAGATTTTCTTACCTTCCAGCTTCATGCCGACGTTCAGGCACTTCTGGAAGCGGCAGTAAGGGCAGCGTTTACGCTGTGTCTTGTCTATCTGACAGCTCTGGTTCTCGATACACGTGTAGCGCTTGTTGTTCTGCACCGTGCGCTTGAAGAAGCCCTGCCGAGCAGGATGAATGAAGATGTCAAAAAAACATCTGACCCCTCTGAATTTGTTAATGTGCTATTCACTGCACACACACACACACACACACACACACACACATTTTCATTTACAGAGCAATATGAGGGGGTATTTTGAGGGTGGGCTGCAGTCAAGGCCACACAAGTCGAAACATGAAAAGAGAGCAAGGGGCCGACAAACGATCACCATCCAGGGCTCACTTATATAAACAAAGATACATTCATGTGTTCTCACACTCGCACACTTACACACTCGCACACGCTGACATGTGAACTCACACTGGCAGAAATGTATACTGACATGCATGCTGAGGTACACTGTACTGAATAACACCTGACAAACACACAAAAACACACACACACACGCACACACACACACACACGCACACACACACACACACACACACACACACACACACACACACACAC
>JAOUQZ010000004.1:24249615-24263411 GCA_028564935.1 Neosilurus hyrtlii
ATATATACATACACACACACACACACACACACACACACGCATATACACACACACACTAATCTATATTTTATTTATATTTTATTTTATTTATATATTATTTATATAAAAAGCCCAAATCTATTGTAAGGTCTATTGTAAATAGATATCTTTAAAATCTATTAAAAAAATCTAAATATGTAAATAAGTAAGCAAGTAAGTAAAGTAAATAATGCAGTGTATAAAGCTCCACTTGTTGTCCCAGGGCAGTTAAAAAAAATAAAATAAATAAATTATACCTTCCTCACCCCTGTGACAACATGACAGAGAGACAGACAGACTGACAAGTCCAGCTGCTGAGTGCCACAAAGTGTTTTGCCCATTACATATGACATCCCACAAAAAAGGTTTTGATAATGTAAGCTCATACCTTTGATAAACCATTTGATGTGAAATCACATATGCCGTCAAATTTGGGAGGATATAAACATCTGTTTCCAGCTGTAGGGGTCAGTGAGTAAGATGGGTGGACTGAAACGAAGAGCACAAGAGAAGTGAGGACATTGGGGTGAATTAAAATTGCCGTCGAACTGCAAAATGCAGGGGTGGAATGAGTGACATTAATTCAAGTCTATTTCTGGTTTAAACGTACTTAATTCATCATATTCAAAACATCTCTAAGATATATATGAACAATACCAAACACAAACCCACACGGATTATGACAGAGGCCAAACAGGAGATAAACTCTGATTAAAATGTGAATTGCAGAGTGTGGTTTAAGGCACTGTAGAGTCAGAGGCGGACATTTTGAATTCTCTCTCTCCTATGTGAATGGTTAATATGGAACAGATAACATACCATTTCACGGTCTTTCCAGTGTAATTTAAAGAAGGTTTTTGTAGTTAAATCCTCAAGACAAAAAGCTCATACATTGGAAGAAAGTAATCCACTAAACTGAATTATTCCCTTCAGCCAACAACTCACCCTCACACTTCAGTCAGTCCCAAATGTGTGTTTGTATTCCGGTGCCAGAGAGACGGTGCCATGCCGATAGAGTATCCCGCTGCAGCTGGCTACGAGAGACAGAAAGCCCCATTAATATCCTCGCGTTCACCTTCCACTTAGAGAACAGGCAAAAAACACAGACGACAGCAGGAACAAGGAGCCGAGACTTCATTAACATTACTGCATGTACACGTTTTAACATTTACCACAGTTACATAAATAAATAGTAAAAGCAGTGAGTTCACATCACTGAGGCTTTATCATCAATATCTGGTGTAGCATCACAGTTTTAAAAACAAATTCCACAAGTTTTTCCCCACTTCACCATAATGGGCTTCATTTATCAAGCAGGATATGAACGGATTTATTCGGCCAGCTTACATAAGAAATTTAGTATTCATGAAAATCCTGTCATGTCTTCAAGAAAGTTCTTTGCCTTCTGATACCAAGTAAAAAAAAAACATTGACTAGATCAACTTTAAATGATAAATGATAAGCATGAGTCACTGTACTTTTTATCTTATTTTTATACCCTTTCACATAAACAAGGTTAAACCACCTATTTCTAAAACACATCCTCAGGGCAGTTCATTAGATCTCAGGAGTGAGAGTACACTAAAACCTAAACCAAGGTTTCCTTCATATTTTGGTGAAAGATTTTACACTTAAAAATATTGAGTAAAGCTGCAAAACCTACTTTAATACACCTTAAAAATTGAGTAAATCTAAGTAAAAAATTTTAACTATTAACTATTACTTTTGATAAAAAACTTTAAGAACTTCAAAATACTTTATCAAATCTTCATGTCTTTAAATGAAATATAAATAACACACCTAAATTTAAGACAAATACAACCAAAAATACATTTATATTATGTCTAAATCAGTCAGTTGAATGATATTCAGGAATAATTTTTTTTTTAAAGTGAGTATACTTTATCATTGTAATATTTACTAAGGCTCTAAGTATTATTTCTAGAGTGTACCATCAACACATTTGCATTTATTTATTTATTTCTTTCACAAACTAGTCATTAAAGTTTATGAAACCATAAATGAATATAAATAAAGCCATTATGATGACAAAACTGACACTTTATAAATGGAGGCCGGGTCAGTCTGTCTGTACATGAGCCATAAACAAACACCTCAGCTGACGGAACATTTATTACACGTCATTCTTGAGGAAAAAGGCCAGCATGATTTCTTCTCGAGAGGAAAAAAGGCTTATAAATCGCCTTTATTTGGTACATAATCTATTAACGCTGTTCAACACTTTCAGCACGTCGGCCAGAAACTATTTTGAAACAGCAGGCTCTTTGTGCGGCACGCTGACTGTCCACGTTTACCGTATATATATATATATATATATATATATATATATATATATCCATCTTCGCCTCCGTTTCGACATTAATCTCTTTCCACCTCATTGACTAATACCCAATTCACTAATTTACTGTGATCTGGTTGTAGATTTAGACTATTTCGGGTGCTGTTACAGGGTTGTGTGATGTTCTATATTTATCTTTTATTGGAACAGAAGCGTGTCAGTGAGAAAAGTGAAAGAGGAGAGAGAATGTAAAAAGTTCTGCCCTTTCTTTCCCCGTTAGGATTAAAAAAGTTATTCTGTGTTTTCTGCCTAATGTGTTTTTGACCTTTTATAGGGTTTTGTGGGTGTAACTAAATGCAAACAGGTTGTGTCAGGAACATGCTTTTCACTTTATGGGTGATCACCATGTGAGTGGGAGAAAGAAAAAAACTGTTTTCTCAAACTATTCTAAACCTGGTGGATATTTTTAAGTTCATTTTGGATTATTCAATATCTAAATTAATTTTTTTTATTATTTTAAATATTTACCCAATTTCACTAAAACAGACACATGAAGCTCATCACTAGCATGGATTTCCTTCCCAAGACAAATAATTAACTAACATTAATATGCATTTCTATTCTGAAGTCAGGCCCCAGTACTTTAGTACCCACGTTATTGTCCATTATAGCTGTTATGGTTTAATATGGCAGGGCCTCAAACAGCATTAAAATCAAGTTAAAGAAATTCTGTCCCACGAGAGGCAAATATACACACACCAGGAGAGAAAGAAAACTCCAAATTAGACTACATAAAAAAGTGATTATTCATTCATGTTGGCCATTGCAAGGAAGTGAGTACAATGTTAACAGCTTGATGAAGCACAACACAACAGGACTTTCCAAATCCTCCATAGCTAGTCTTGCAGTAGAGGGCTTTACAGTGTCACACTTTTTCCTGCGTGCTACGTGCTGGCCTATTTAAATGCAGCATGGAAATTAACTAAATAAAAGAGAAAAGATATTGACCTTTAGGTGATGTACAGTATGTGTCAGTATGAGGTTTTGAATCACTGAAGTTTTACCCACTATAAGACTACAGCAGGATGTAAATCAGTATACACCGCACCGAAGAGGCGCTATCTGATTGATTGCTATCTCGGGATTACTAATCATTATTCCAAATGGATAACGCTTGAATCAAACTGAAAGACCCACACAGTTTGTTATGAGCACTTGAGCAGGAGGCGTCACCATTATTACACTTCAAAATGGAAAAATAAACCATAAAAATCTGATATACTAAACAAAATACTGAATTAGTGTTCAAGCACACCGGCACAGAGATGGTTTTCTTCTGTGTTCGTGTGGTATGTGCGAATTCTTTATTCACTCCCATTAGCTCCACAACATATATGGAGCTCTGCTCGGTTATCTCGTCTTTTCTCATGTGTTCTAAAGTGCACAGCTCATCCGACCCATCTTCATGATGGTTAAAATATACAAACTATAAATATCTTGTTTTAGTTTGCTTTTCATTGTTTCTGTAGAGTACTAACAAAACTCTAAAAAGGGTTTAACAGCTCTTGGGCTCTGCATCATCACAATTAATTTTTCATTAATGAAAATTAAAAGATAGATAAATAAATAAATAATTAAAAGATTAATAACAATAAAAAAAAAAATGTTACAGTATGCCATTTTTTTCTTTTTTTGCCCATGTAGTACATACTAAAACAATTATTAACTATAGGTTTGGTGGAGGCCACCAAAATGAATAATCACATCTCTGAATATTTAGCAACATCCACCACGCCTTCAGTACATAACAGGTAATCATATCAAACAGATAATGCTTATATCAAAATGATGGACACTCTGTTACAGTTGCTTGGAAAGAAATTAACAAAATTTTTTTTAGTTTTTCTTCTTGTGTTTCTGTATATTTAAATCTTTGAGTTTAAACACAGACCATAACGGATCTATGTTTACATTTAGTACGCACTAAAAGTCTGAATGCGGTTCTTAAATAAATAAATAAATAAATACACAACAACAACAACAACAACAAAAAAAACGCTGCTCGCTACACAACCGGTGGCCTCTGTAATGAATAAAATATGAAAAACAAACAAAAAGCAAATGTATCATTTGTATCATTTGCTTTTCATGCTCCTGTGCAGTATATACTGGGCCTGTCATGATAGTCAATTAATCGCCCCATTGTACGATTAATACAAATAATCAGTATAATTTTCATGACCGCAATGAATTGGCACAATTAATGTGGGCTTATTTACATAAGAAAAAAAAAAAAACTATACTGAGAGCGTTTTCCTGGTTCCGCTGTAGCTCACATTCTCTGCGCTCTTCTCTACTGTGTCTTTGGCTGACTGTTAGAAAGGGCGAAGGGGGAAACAACAGGTTTTTTTATTTGATTTTTTTAAATCTATTTATCTAAAAAAGGTTTTTTATAAAGACGTTCACCTCGCATTTGATGAATAATTGTTAAATAAAAATTATTTCAGTCTCACTGTGTTTCTTCCAGAGTGATTAGCAAATCATTTCAGTTTTGTAATGTTCAATTGAAAAACAGTGTCAGTAATTTACTCCTTTGAAACCAGGTTTGGAACAGTAGCATGAGGAATCTGTGAAACATTCTAAATATCACAAAGTGATAAATATCATAACAGATAAAATATCTGTGCGATCATACACTGTCTCCAGCTTCCAGACTGACAAAAATAGAGTGCATTACACTCTTATGTTCACTTTTTATTGTATTATGTTTACTTTTTATACTTTATTACCTGCTGTCTGACCTCAGAGCAGAGCGACACATGTTTGTCTGATACATCTTAGTTTTACTTGTCTGGGCTCACCAAACACAAAGCTGTGAATGTCTTAGATCTCAAAGCATGCACGGTCATTTAGATTAAGAAAAAGACACAGCATGCAGTTTATCAGGGTGACGTCCTTATACAAGAATTCAAGAAGCATCTCGGCTGCTCTTTACCACCAAGCCCATGCACATGTAGTTAATACCATAACTGGACTGATGAATCACGTTTATACACGGTCATGATTTCAGTTTGCACCATTACAATGCATACTACACACTCAACAATACACACACATGCATTTAGATTAGGCGAAGTTCCAAAATGTCTTATCTTTTCTTTTAGAGATGATTAACTGCAGCTGGTAGATTCTGTGCCAGCAGTAAAAGAGTTTGTTGGACAGTATTCACTGGATTGACCAACCAACACATGATACAATGAGAAAGTCCAAGGAGCTCAGTGCAGATCTCGGAAAGAGGGTCATAGAGTTACACAAGACAGGAATGTCTTTCGGAGCCATTTCTAAAAACAACGCAAGTTACTGGGAGGTATAGTCTCTTTAACAAGGTCAGGAAGAAGCCCCACACCACCACCCTCACCTGAGAAGAATATGGTACAGGCCTACCGTAAAACAGAGGCTGCTAAAGCACCGGCATCATCACCGACATCCAAATAAGATTTATATCATCAGGGACTGAGAGACCTTTTTTCTAAGAAACCCAAGCTTCAAAAGCAACAGCTCCATGCTTGAAAAAAGTTACAACTGAACACCGATTAAGAAAAAGCATTCTGGAGGAAAGGTTGGCAACACTGACCTGAGATATGTTTGGAAGTGAAGAGATGAGGTATTTAACCACAAAAGCATCGAACAAGCTTTAGGCATGATGGCAGTGTCACCATCCTGTGGGGCTTTTTTGCTGTCGGTGGAACTGGTGAATTGGACAGTACAGTATATGGACTAATGAAGGACTACCTCAAAATTGTTTAGAAGAATATCACACCATCAGAAATAGGACAATATCCCCACATGTACCTCACTGTTTCCTGCCGGGCACTCGGGTTGCCTTGGGCGCCTCTGTGGATTAAGTTGTGAACCTTCACTCCAACAGTCGCAAGAAAGCCGATCTGTTCATCATTTGATGTCTAATCTTCTGAATATGAATTCCTGTTAAGATTCAGGCTTTCTTGGATGTAATATTTTCAAATAAAATTTGCTTTTAAAGTGAAGCGTTTTCTAATCTGCAAAATGTGTCCAATGTATTTAAGGTGCTAAACATAACAGAAGTCACGAATTGGAAGTGTGTTGACCATGCGTCGAGGCTGGTTGTGCAGTGGATTACATTAAGCAAGCATTAAATGTACTGAAAATCAGTGTCCTGTGCTTAAAAGTTAAACCCCTCCAGGAAAACAACAGATTTGTTAATTGCACCCAATCAAGAAGAGTGGAGAAAATACCCAACCTGAAGTTTTCTGTTGGCCATCAACAAGCATCTGGTCAAGGGGAAACTTGCTAAAGGTTATTTTATTAAATATTAAGGTGTGTTGTATGTGTATTTCTGTGTTAAATTTGAGAAAACCCCTCAAAAAATTTTCGAGCACCAAATTCTTTGTAGTACAACCATTCTTCCCCAGAACTTCTGACCATAACTGTAACTGTACATATATGATTTATGGCTATGTTTTCTCATGAGGCCTGATTTATTATTTTATATGCCATTATATTTACAGCTCATAGAGCTAAATATGTACCATCAAAACATTTTCAGTGTTTATTATAAACCACATTTCCATATGGAAACAGACCATTGTTGAGAACAAAAGGTTTTTTAATCTGTACCTCATCTGGCACAAACATACAACCAAACACACACCACACACAGGTAGAATTACTGGCAAGTGATAATAGCCTAACCCTGAGTATTACATGACTGAGAAGTATAGCTCTTATGAGAGCCGCTCCAACGCTCACTCTGGTAGTCTGATTTGCTGTGGACAGCAGTCTGCATGGCATCAGCCAGTTGAAACATGTTTAGACGTCTGATCTGGGTGGTCCAGAGTCAGAGACAAGGCCTTAGATCTTTTAATTGTCTCCATCCTTGGGCGTGTCATCAACTTGAAACGGCTTCAAAATAACAGCGGCTCCTTTGCCCGTGTCGTGCTGCTTTTTTTCGGGCTTTATACTTAGAACAAAATACACCACAGATGAACCCAAGCATTCAGCTCATCAGGGATTCCACCCTCACTTGAAAATGGACTGTTAGCGTTACTAGTCCATTTCCTGACACTAAATTACAACCTTGTTTTTGCCATTGACCGAGACGAATCCACAATAAAAACCTAATAGGGGATCAGAATGTCTGATTCTGAACAGACACAAGCAGCAAATGTGTTCATACAGAATCCACTGCAGTTTTTTTTTTTTTTTAAACAGCATGACACCAAGTGAGCTGAAAACATGAATGTTAAAGAACGCCACGACACAGCAACAACGTCTAGAGGTAGGCATCGAGATGAAAGGCCGTAATAAAGTCACAGACACTGTAATAAAAGACTGTCGCCTCCTCCAAAGAGCACTGGTGCCTCAGGAAGTCTGTAATTTACAATGACAATATCAGGGACAGTCACGTAACCAGAGACTAAGTGTGGGTCGAAAACAGAATGCAGACATCCTTTATACTCATCACGATTTATCAGTGTAATAAAAAAAAAAAAAAAGAAAATTTTCATCCTCAACTTAACCAAACAAACTGTTTTCATTATCAGTGTAACATTATCCTACTGAATCAAGCTGAGCAAACAGAAGGAGCTCTAAACAAAGTTATACAGTGCAGCTTCCACATGTGGCCTGTGGTATTAATCTGTCTTTTTCTGTCTCCATTTGTCCGTGTGAGCGAGAGTAATGTTCCGATCTTACACGAGTCACCAGGGCATGCTAGCAAACCTACAGAACCTGTATGCATCCTTGCATTGGCTGCTGGATTTACTCATTTCCTCATGCCTGGAATTCTTGTTTGAAGGACTAGCCTGATCTTGGAACCATTTTTTCATCATGATTAACACTGAGGCTTATCCCAAACATCCGAACTGTTAGTGTATGCGTGAGAGAGAGAGAGAGAGAGACTCATTTTCCAGCCGCTGTCATTCTCGAGAGAGGAAATGCTTCCGGGCAGCTTTACAGTTCTTTAATCAACAATAAGAAGAAAAAGACTCTTTTGTTCTTCTACCATGTAAACAGCTTTCAGTCCTCTTGTAGGTTCAGCACAAGAGAAACCCATTAACATCCAAGACCACGGAAAATAACCAGACAAAGTGTAATTCATGCAAAACGATACCACACCGTCTCGGATTATAATCAAGTTTCTGAACCTTATTTAAAATAATAAAATCAGGTTGTTTTGTGATAATTTACAATACTGGGGGATGAAAAAAAACAAAAACAAAAAAAAACCCATAAGTGTGCTGTACAAGTCTTTCACACCCAATTTTGTACACACTATATTTTTAGCATAAATAAATAAATAAACAAACAAAAATCATTTACAAAAATAATAAATACATTTAAAAATGTTTAAAAAGGAGAAGGAAAAAAAGCATAACATTTTCAAATATAACCTTTTCAATAAAAAATAAAAATAAATAAAGAATTGAAAAGTTCAAAGAAATGTTTGTCTGACCTGTAACAATAGCAACCCATTACCCAAGTTTTCACTTTTACGACATAATAAAAATTTTGCTTTCAAAAAATATATATATAAAACACTAGTGTTCAGAAAAACAGTGGCATTCTCTATAATGCTCAGAGGTTCACTGCTTTATAAAACTGCCCAAACGAACCCTGAGAACAATAGATTTATTTATTTTTTTAATGCACAGTGCTGTCACACCAAATACTGACATCATTTCATTTCTTTCCCTTGACAGCTGTTTAAGAGCAAACATTTATGTCATAATTTTGTAGGGCATGTTTGCTTTACAGCATTTCTTAAGTTTCTTTATTTCTTTCACATATGACACACTCTCACAAAATTCCAACTCAAGAATTCTTTTAAAACATGTTTCTTATAATTTAAAAATTTCTAAATTTCGAATAAAGTAAGTGAAATGTTCAGTATCATAAGTGAATGTTTAATATGCAGGTTTTCTCACTATACTGGCAGTTCTATTTTAATGTCATTTAATTTAAATAAATTTCCTGTTTTGGTGAGATTTTTCTCATGTCTGCTCTTCTCGAGGCGTGTGATCACACGACATGCTGATAGATTTGATACAAAATGAATCAGAGGGTTTATACAAACGTATGGAGTCTCGTATAAACACACTGTCATTAAATAAAAACAAAAATGGAACGTACAGAAATCTGAGAAACTGTGAAATCCATGTAAATATCTCAGAGATATTATTTTTCACTCATGTTGCTGTTGTCAGTAATATCATCTGTTGCTTTAAATTAGAAAAGGATGTAAATCAGAAGCATTTTGACTCGTGTTGTCAGACTTTTCAGTCTTTTTGCAGCTAAAAAGGAAGAAGCACTTTGGGGCAGGATTCACCTGACAAGCGAGGGTTAGAAGGTGTGCTGTTAACCCAGCAGGAGAGGACATGCCTGGTGTGTGAGAGAAAAGGAGCTGAAAGAGTGTGTGAACAACTCACAGGAAGACAACAGCTGGAGGGGCAGGAGGGGTCGTCGCTTCCAGAAATCTAAAGCTTTCTTCTTTTTTTTCAGTTTAGGGAGCAAAAAACAAACAAAATAAATGGAGGGGGTTCTGAGCTTAGTTTTTGCAGCAGGTACTCTTGCAGAGTTAACACCTTGTTCCATTTTTTGCGCATCTTTAATTTACCTCCCAATGTGTTTGTTTTACTTTTGCACAAAACGATGTGGGAAGTAGATATTACAGGCTTCCGGCCAGGAGGGTTTTTATTTCTGTGTTACCTATAATCTGGCAGCCCCAGACTGTCTGACCACTTGACAGAGCAGGGATGATTTACTTGTGCTTTTAGTGCAGATAAACACTCAGTCTAAGTGGTTAGGAGTTCATACTGGGAATGCTAAGTGGCAGCTAACGGCTAA
Source organism: Neosilurus hyrtlii (assembly GCA_028564935.1). Lineage (NCBI taxonomy): Eukaryota > Metazoa > Chordata > Actinopteri > Siluriformes > Plotosidae > Neosilurus > Neosilurus hyrtlii. Next base: position 24,259,817 of record JAOUQZ010000004.1, read on the forward strand.
CAAAAGCACATGGATATTGGTCACATGTTAAATGATGTGTTAATAATAAAAATAATCATCATCATCATCATCATCATCACGAAGTCTAAAAAAGCTTTGCATTGAAAAGACTTAAGGATTTTCACGATTAAGCACATTCAGGAAAAAAGAAAAAAAAAAAAATCAATGAACAAACAATAACTTCTTAAATTATAACAATAATCATAATAATAATAACAATAACAATAACAACAACAACACAAATAATAATAACAATAAATGAGAACAATAATAGTAATACGATCCAAAATAGATTTATAAAGTTTTTGACATTGCTATTCGAATGTTTTAAACTCAACTTAAACATGCTGACCTTGCTTAACTTTTTAAATAAACAGAAAAATATCAGTTTCATGCTGTATGACTGGACCACACAAGTCTTTTCTCGTTTGGAAACATTTTTCTGATGAATTCATTTTAAACTTTTTCTTTAGTAAAGACAACAAGAAGGACCTTTTCTTCCTAAACATCTTTGACTAAAACCATATGAAGTACTGCCCAAGATTAAAGCCATCAAACCATAAATTTAGACAGCATTTAAAAGGCTATGGTCATGTGACCTGGCCTGCAAGGTCAAGTGTAAACTATTATAATTAAAATAAAAGTCAAAAATCAGTTTCAATGAAAGTTGGGTGCATCTGGTGTGCATGGTTCATACAAAGATTTCTCCTGTTTGAATGATGATTGTCCTCGAACAGATATGTCTGAAAATCTCACCCAGGAAAAAAAATAAAAATAAAAAAAGGGCCCATGAGAGAGACTTGGGAATAATCTCCTTAGATTTCAGTCAGACAAACTGAGTGTGTTTTAAAAGTGTTTGAATAATATACTATATTGTTATGGTTTGCGGATAACAATATAAAGGTCATTATACTAAGAACTTTTCACAGCTTAAGAGACTTAATTAGTTGTGTAATATAAGGCTTCATGATTTTAATTTGATTCATTAAAAATGGAAAAAAAATTTAATTAACAATTGTGACTGAAAAGGCATTTTGCATTTCTGAATCATACAAAATACCAAGGTGTATTTTTGTCAATACATTAATATAATAATTATTGATATTGTGGATGCAATATATATGAAAAACATGACTGAATAAAGAAGCATATGACTTCTGTAGCACAAAATGAGCTCCAGCAACGACTAAAATGCCTGTCTTCCACAGCCTTGTTTAAAGGTTTAGAGCAGGTTGTGTAAATACACAGTATAAAGCATAATGCACATTGGTGACTGTAGTCTTCAGATTTTAAGATTCGCAAGGGAAAGACCTTGCAAGCTTTCTACAAAGGAATGCAATCACGTGACCAGCACATGCTCCGTATAATTAAACTCTAAGGGTTGTGCAGATTAGTACCTCTGGTGTTCAGATATAGTAACTGCTTTACATGTACAATTAAAACAGCACAAATGCTGATCTGCATGATGCAAATTACACTGGCAATGACGTGATGCATCACAATGCAAAAATATGTGATGGGATACACCCCTAGTAATAAACTATGCCAAGAACAATTGTCTAAGCCGCAAGAGACACTAGAGATGAACAGGAGACATTCCTTAGCAGTGCTTGATAATAAATATTTAACTAAAGGACAACAGTATAAATAAAGGAAATTTAACTGAAAATAATGCCACCATATTGCTGATGAATTAATAAGTGTATTACCAAACACTCACAGGTGGTGGAGGGCATCCGAATCTGTAAAGAAATACAATTTACAAACCAGAAGTAAAAAATAAAATAAAATTCACTTACCTTTTTATACCCATCTGGTTCCATAAACATCTCTTCAGGAAAAAACTTCAGTAAGAACATATTCTATCATCTTAGCTTCTCGGGTTCTCTGACCTTAGAGAAATAAAAAGAGAACAAGAGAAAGGAGAAGAAGGCAGACAAATCACTAATCATACATTAGAACTGAATCAAAGAAAAGAAAAGAAGTTGGGGCCGATGCTGTTATCAGAGCTTTTCCCCATAAATGTAGAGACTGTATAATCACTCAGAAAAGGAGAGCTAATGGTGGCACATGTAAACTTCAAGCCAGCCCCTTTAGCATGAAATTACTAGCAGCTGGCTCCTATTCATCGCCCTGTAGCCCCCTCACTTATGTTTTTTAGGGAACAGCTGCACAGATAAAAGAAGAGGACAAAACAAACACTGTACAATGAACAGCAAACAGCGGGCTGCACCAGTCCGCCAGCCTCCCTGGATAAGCGAACACTCGCCGCTTGTGCGGCTCGCTTTTGCACTCCACACTCCCTTTTCTATATTTAATTTCCCATTTTCAGCTTCCCACATTCCCCCCCATCGTAACCCATCCCAAGCAGCTCAGCCACCCTGAAAAGCATTGACAGTGCTCCTTTGTTCATCCCCTGCCTCTCAGTACCCACAATCCCCCGTTCTACCACCCACCACCATCCATCGTCCTTCCACTGGCTGAGATGCAGGCCTTGACAGAAAGGTTTGGGTAAGAGATGGAACGAGAAAAAGAGAGAGAGACAGAAATAGTGACAGACAGCAGGAGGAAGAGACAAAAGGCATGCACTTGCACACTTTTTTTTTAAACCATTCCTGCGCTTTTTCTGTAGACTCAGCAATAACAAAGGGGGTTTCAGAAAGGGGGCAGCAGTCGTAGAGTGCTGCACTTCCAGCTAAGATATACAGCCCCCCAGATTACGAGCTCTCCCCAGTCTTTGTTTGGGTGGAGAAATACATTTAAAGATGACTTCAAGGATTCAGGGCTGGAAATGTAAAAAGCGTTGGATGGATGGAGGGATTTGAGACGAGGATTTACACATCTCTGCTTTTAAATTCATCCTTCTTATATTTGTATATTTAACATGTGTGGACATGTTTGCAAAATTTATCATCAAGTACCTTTTCTATTTTAACACATTATTCATTATATGAACACACACTAAGGTTTGAAGTTAAAAAGGCAGGACGGCAGTTATATACCATTGTATTATATCTAGCATGAATCAGGAAAAAAGTAGTGTCATTAATAATCTAAAGAAAAAAAAGTTGAAAAAAATATATAATAAGAGAAATTGGTTTAAGAAAGATATTTTTATTTAATAATAGATATACATTTTTGCAAGACAAACTTGAATTTATTTGCAGAATCTACATAAAAGTCTAAAAGGTTTACTCTGGCCCTCATATCCTTTAAGTTTTGCACTCTTTTGCACTTTTAATTTACAGAATTAATAAAGGTGTCTTTCTTTTGTATTGTGGCTTTTCCACATTTTTCTCACCTAATTTAGTCATTTTCAGTTTCCACCCGTATCGCCTCCTGAATACATACGAACACCACCAAACAGGGAAAAGTGAAAACATGCACATGCCCCCTCTGTGGCACACGATGCTGCCACCTGCATCTTTCCTAACTGCTGCGCACATGCATGCAGGAGCGGCCTAACGCTTACAGGGAAAGCGATACCCGCCTCTTTGTAAGTATATACATACAAATATTGTGTGTGTGTGTGTGTATATATATATATATATATATATATATATATATATATATATATATACACACACACACACAC
>JAOUQZ010000004.1:24271651-24291525 GCA_028564935.1 Neosilurus hyrtlii
GAGTGTTAGAGAGTGAATGAATGAGTAAGAGAGAGTGATAGAGTAAATGAGTTTGTGTGTGAGAGTGTTAGAGAGTGAATGAATGAGTGAGAGAGAGTAAGCGAGTGAATGAGAGAGAGAGAGTAATACAGTGAATGAATGAATGAGTGGAAGAGTGAATGAATGAGTAAGAGAGAGTGATAGAGTAAATGAGTTTGTGTGTGAGAGTGTTAGAGAGTGAATGAATGAGTGAGAGAGAGTAAGTGAGTGAATGAGTATATGAATATAATCATGCAGAAATCTTTTTCTTCTTTCAGTTTTATGGCAGATTGCAACCATGAGGAAACCTGATTATCAAGCTCATACATGGTTCCTCCCCAAACTGTTACCACGAAGTAAACAATTCTGTATATTGTGATTTTAATTTCTTTCAGAATTAAGAATCGAGGAGGCCCAGCCCTGTCCCAGCATGACCATGTGCACAAACAGAGCTCCATGAGAGGATGTCTGGGATGAACATCTTCACAGAGTAGCTTCAGAGGAACACCAATTTCCTTCACTTCAGAAGAGTGTAACAGCAAAGATGGACTAAATCTGTCATGAGACATCCAGAAGCATGTGTGGGTGTGATCGTCGGGTGTCATACGTTTGAACACTGAGTGTCTTTCACACTCCCTGCTTAGTCCATCCTGGGGAAGTAAAGTAAAGGGTAAACACCTACAGTATGATATCAGTTTCAGGGCTTCATATCAAAACTAGGAGCGTGAGAATGAGTGTGTAAATGCAGTGACACAGCAGTGTCATCATGAGGTTAAATTAAAGGTCAGGCTTGATGAAAGGGCTGGAAATGTAAACGTTCTGTATACGGAGGTGCAGCAAAATATCTGAAAAAAAGTTTCATTCATAATCATTTTATCTTAATTAATAATTAAATTAATTTAATAGTGTAATAGTATCTTACTGGGTGTGTTTCACAAATAACTCACTCACTCATCACTACTTTGCCCAACCGTTTAATCCAACAAGGGTGACTGCGAGGCTGGAGCCTATCTCAGCCAACACTGGATGACCCAGTCCTGAACCGCTCGCCACACACACACACACACACACACACACACACACACACACACACACACACACACACACACACACACACATACAACAATTCACACTCACATCCAAAACTTGGAGCAATATGGAACAGCCAGTTAGCCTAATGTGCATGTCTTTGGACTATTAGAAGGAAACCAAAGTACCAGGAGGAAACCCATGCAAGCACAGGGAGAACATGAGCACTGATGGCTCAGTGGTTAAGGCTCTGAGTCACTAATTCAAAGGCTTGAGGTTCAAGGCCCATTACCACCAAGCTGGCCCTTAAACCTCAGTTGCATAAAGATGTACATCACTCTGGATGAGGGTGTCTGCCAAATGCCATGAATGTAAATGCAAACTCCATACAGAGACACCATCACTGAGCATGGAAATCAAACCCAGGACCTGCTTGCTGTGAGGCGGACGTGCTAACCACTACACCACCTCGTCACTCAGACAAGTAAGAGCTTAAAACTGACCATAATAAATATTCTTTCACACCTGTGCGTATAAAAAGTAAATTCATATCAAATTCATATTAAAATACAGAGTCTGATGAGCAGAGATTGTAGACGGTATCTCGGTGAGTGTTTGGATGAATCATTCTCGATTGTACCGTATAACACTGTGAGGTTATGATGGTAAAAAGTGAGAGAACAGCTCTTTCCTGTGCCACTGTATTAATATTCACACTGTATTAGTTTCTCACAGTTAAAATATGGTGTAGCGTAACAAGCTGATTAGCCAAACAACAACATGCTACTGGTTTTAAATGATGCTCCTCCGTCCTTCTGTGGTAAGAACGAAAGAAAGAAAGAAAGGGCCGGGAGCATGCAGTAAATAGAGCGTGTGTAATACAGGACACACATCTTCTCCACCCCTTGGATGCAGCATCAAATCAATATTCTGCAAAGCTTTCTCTTGTTGTGTTATTCACTTTACTGTTGCCCTGATGCACCATGTGGCCTGTGCAGTTGTTTTCAAATTTTTGTGACAATCTCTCTCTCTCTCTCTCTCTCTCTCTCTCTCGCTCTCTCTCCTTCTGTGCCCTATTTAGCCCAGTTTGATATACAAGCACTCACCCTTCATGCTTTGATTATACTGCAGGGTGAGAAGCCTCAGACGTTCAGGCTCATGACGGAAACTTCTTTCTCAGTACACGTCTCCTGTAACCGCCAGCTGATTATCCCATTTGTGTTGACAGCCTTTTGAATGCAGCTGCACCTGTTTCCAGCAGACTGCATGTTTCTTTTCTCTCTCTCTCTTTTTTTTTTTTTTTTTCAAAAACGTATCTGTAATAAGTATTTTCACTCTCAGAATTACGTGGTTCACAGTCTGGTTGCTCAGCTACTGACACACTCCTTCCCATGTGATGTGAAAGTAAGTACTCCTGCTATACATGCATTTACCAGAAGCCACTTTTGCATTTCCTTTCTCACACAGCATCAGTCAGGCACATATATATCGATCCTTTAGGCTAAAAGCCAGCTGCTGAAGCTAAATAGATGCAGTGAAATAAAGACTTTAATGGGACAGGTACTGGAGTAAGATTGGATGGTAATTAAAATATTACTTAAGAATATACTTATTAAGGAACCTCGGAACTTGACTTGGAAATATCCTAAATACATTTTTCTGAATTAAAAGACAAATTACTGAAATAATAAAAAAAAAAACATTTTAAAAATGAAACAATTAATAAATGAAAAGTAAAGAAAAAATAGATGCGAAGGTAATAAAATAGAAATAAATAACACAAAACAAACAAGAAGATTGAATGATAAATAGATAGATAAACCGAATATATTAAATAAATAAAGACTACATAAGCAAAGAAGTAAATATATTAAATAACACAAATAAAATAATTTATAGAAAAGTAAATTAATAAAAAGGGAAATGAATGGATACACAGAAAAACAAATAAATTAAAAAGATAGACAGATACATAGACTCAGGCAGACAGATAATAGTCTCCCTCCTATTGCATGTAATGAAAATAATTTAGTAATTGATTAATTTAATGTGTGTGTGTGTGTGTGTGTGTGTGTGTATATGATTTTTAGATTTAATATCCAGTAAATATGTTATGAGGGTGGATCTACTGTATTTCAAAAGGAATTGTATATATGTAACAAACATCTGAGCAAAATCTTAAATCTGTTCCAGTTCTCTGTGTTCTACAGACAATATTTCAATTAAAGACTTCTATGAATTCTGAAGATGAAATAAAAGGCTAAAACGTGAAATAATAATAAAAAAGGTGATGCAAGAACTGAAAAACTGTGAAAATGATTTGTAGTTTATTCTGTGCAAACAGAAGATTTCTAGCTGATGGAATGAAAGAACTGCATCGCTGCATAAATTCTGTCTGCACACGACTGGATATTGATGTATAATGGGTTTGTGGTTGAAGGAGGAGGAATTATGGAAGGGATAAGAAATACATGGGTGTCTTAATCCCCTGATTCGTTCAACCTATGTAATATGAGTTTGTGTAATTATTAGCTGCCCTTAAATACATATCAGTGTTTTCACCACTGAACTTAATGATAGGCTGTGGGCTGATGGTTTGATCTACAGGCAGTCAAAGAGGGAGGTGGTGGCATTTTAGATTCATCTGGAAGATTTAATCGTTTGTAGACAGATTTCCATGGAAACGTGACACTGTGAGAGTTGATATCCAATAGGACGATACTTGCAGTCATAGGCAGGTTAATTATATTTCATTGTAAATATGATTTAAATGAATTATAGTCTACAGTCCTCAGTTTTGTTCATTTGGTTGGAGGTATATAAAAAGCTTTATTTAAAGAAAATTAAAAGACAATGCATACCAATCAAATACTTAAAGAACAACAATAATAAAAAAAAAAAATCAAGCTTATGTGCAGCAGATTCCCTGATCTTACATACCTCCGTATCTCCATCCTGATAGCTCACACCTCCATTTGTTGGCGAGGCCTCACTGTCTGGCACTCTGCTTCTACAGACAGCCTATTTCACGCTTGTCTCTTCCTCCTTGAAGGTCTGAAGCCACAGGTTTCATCCAATCCACACACACACACAGACACGCACACATGCCCGAGGGACTTGAGTGGCATCTGCCCTGAAGTTTGTGCCAAAACGGGAGGAAGCAGCAGCCTGCAGCCTGGCACTGAAGACCTGGCAGGTTTTGTGTCTCAGCTGAGGGTTGCAGATAATATATCCACATGGGTCTTCCGGCTGACATCTTCAAAGCGTGCCATTTCTCCTGAAAAGTCACCTGGCCACTTAAGGGAACACGTGTATGTCAAGTCAAGACAATTGTTATTGCCACCTCATCCATATGCACATATAACATGATGAAGTGTTGTGCCTTCGAGACCACAACACAACATACAAGACAGTCCGGTACCTCTGCATGCAGGAGACTAGGTCATTCTGTCTACTGCAAAATAAGCAGCTCCCATGATGCACATGCACAGTAAACATAACCATGACCATAACTAGGCATGGTGGTTTAGTGGTTACCACATCCGCCTTACAGCGAGAAGGTCCTGGGTTTGAGTCCCGGGCTCGGTGAAGGTGTTTCTGTGTGTAGTTTGCAGGTTCTCCCTGTGCTTGTGTGGGTTTTCTCTGGGTTTTCCGGTTGCCCTAATGTGTGAATAATGGAAACTTGTGAGGCTTCCCAGTGGCACAACGGCAAGGTGTGTGATTATCAACCTGAAAATTGCAGGTTTGAATCCAGGTTGAAGCACACACAGATTGGGTCACCGGTATCCTGGATAGCCAACACGCACAACCATACTCACACCTAGAGGTAATCTGGGTCAGCCAATCAGCCTACTGTGCATGTCTGGACTGTAGGAGGAAACCAGAGTACCTGGGGGAAACCCACACAAGCTCTGGGAGAACACTCAACCCTTCACACAGAGACAAGCTTTTGAAACCTGGGATGCAAACCCAGGACCTTCTTGCAGTGAGGCGGATGTGCTAACCACTACTTCACCGTGCTGCCCCATTTAAAATGATTAGATTAGAATTTTTTTTCACTCTAGACATGGACACATGAAAAATCTAATACACTATGATGCAGTCTATTATTCCTATTAAGTAAAGCTAATACAATTTAAAAAATGTAGTTGCTTGTTTTAGAAAAATATAAACCAAAACCCCCAAAATAAATCCGGAGGCCACATGTAGTGTTGTGAAGCACCCTGACCCTTACACAATATTCAGGGCTCCTAAATTCGAAATTCAAAATGCCTAGCAAGGATATTTATGTAGATCATAAAAAATTAATGCTTTGAGCCATGGCTTCAGCACAAGTGTATTAAATGTTTGAGAATACCTGGTCCACAGTGACTATGTGTTTTAATGGGTTATTTTACATCGTGAACAGCTGACCAAACCACTGCAGGAAAGCACACACAACCATTTACACTCACACCTAGGGGCAATTTGGAACAGCCAAAAAGCCTAATGTAGATGTTTTTTGGACTGTGGGAGGAAACCAGAGTACCCAGAGGAAACCCATGCAAAACTCTACACAGAAATGCCCTAGCCCAGGACTCAAACCTAGGACCTTCTTGCTGTGAAGCAGATATGCTCACCACTACACAACCATCCTGCCCTTATATTAGATGCTTATTACAGTAAAAGGAAAATCAATAGTCTTCCTACACATAGTCTAAATAAAGCAGTGGGACTATGTTTATAGTGTTAGAACTATTTTTAGCCTGCGATGGCCTGGCGAGCTGTCCAGGGTGTACTCTGCCCTAGCCCAGAGTTGGCTGAGATGGGCGCCAGCCTCCCCGCGACCCTAATTAGGATTAAGCGGTTCAGAAAATGACATGACATGACATGACTATTTTTAGCAAGTGATGTTAACAGAACTAACATGCTAATGTCTTAGAACCCATTAGAACTTATTGTTTCAACTTCATGATTATTCAGATCATCACTATAAATAGATATAACTGAACATTCATGAGCTACTTTAAAGGAAGTCATTCACTGGTGTAGTCGATGTGCTCATCTTCCATTATCTGTTCATTACGGATAAATATAAAAGTTTCCTTGCAAAACCACCCCAGCTCACGGGTTTAGTATCTCTTATTCACCTCTTCCACATCTTGTTTTGGTTCTGTGTCTGTTTAAAATAACAATAACAAGACTGCTTGACCGGAGGAATGATCTTGCGCATGCGTGTTAACTTGGCAGTGCAACACGAATTTGTAGAAAGTGGAAAAGTCTAAAATGAAGTGTTCACAGGAGAAATAAAAAAGTGTTTACTAATATCGTGGCACCTCGTCTACAGGAGCAAGCAAATGGTTTCAGAAAGATATTGTTCTCCCCATGCTTTCCTCTGGGTACATCAGTTTCCTCCCACAGTCCAAAGACAGGCACATTAGGCTAGCTGTTCCAAATTGACCCTAATCATGAGTGTGAATGTTGTGTGAGTGTTGGCCCTGCGATTGTCTGGCAAGCTGTTCAGGGGGTACCCTGTCTATGCCCAGAGTCAGCTGAGATAGGCTCCAGCCTCCCAGTGGCGCGAGTAGGAGTAAGTGGTTCAGCAAATAAGTGAATGAGTGAGTAGTTAGTAAATAGGACCCTTTAGTATAAATACTTGAACTGAGTAGTTTGTATTTCTGTGTTGATGCTTATTTGCTTTGCTTGCAGAGAGGGGGTTTATGGGTAACACGATAAGCATTTGACGTGTATCTAATGTGCTACCTCCCTGATGATCCAGTGGAAGTGCATTGTGACGCCCCATATGGAGAATGTCCAAAAACGGTGTCACAGATCTCAGTTTGACCAGACACAGGTGGACCTCAATGAAAAATCTCTTCACTATCTAACGTGTTTCTCTCCCTGGTCAACTAGGAGAGTGTATAACTTGTGTATTACACACATCTGCTTCTTTTGCTGATTCTGTCTACATTGTACAGAATTCAATAATCAGACTACAGAGTCCTGATTGTGGCCCCAAAGTGGCCCCCATGGCCACACATTCACTGCTGTTCTCAGTAGTGGACAGAATGCTTGCATTGTTCCCCTCTGAATCGATAAGTTGTCTCAAATGGACAAGATTGCTTGGCATGCTCTGGCATCATTTGGCCAGGTTACTTGGTGCCCCTCTCCCCCAAGATCCTGGCATGAGATCTCACTCCTCCACTGGAGTCCCTTAAGACCCAGTTTATGAGCTGATGCAGGTTGCCAAAATGAAACAGGACTCTCTAAAAGACTGCCTTTTTCTAGCAATCACTTCAGGAAAAAAAGGAGTGGGAGAATCACAAGCCTTGATGAATGTGTGTTGGTGGATGGCTGTCTCTAGTATGACCTTGTGGTTTAACTAATGTCAAATTCAACCCACTGTGTTTAAGCAATCTCCTGACCTAGTAGTGTTCCCTGATGAAGAAGTCACAGAGCTCACTATGTACTCTACGGTTCTATTTTGACTGGATGGCAATGATTCAATAATCATATCAATTGTCCATCTGTCACAGAGGAAAGCCATACGTAGTCCCTCTGTCTTAATAGAAACTGGCTCACTGGGTGGTGGACATCATCAAGCTAGCCATGGACATCTAGCTCCTACTATGAAACACCATGGATGTTTCTTGGACATGCGCCACTTCAGGAACCCTGCATTGCTTCCATCTGGGCATCACTGTGTACCTTTTCCAAGTTCTCCATTGCCCTACAGTCTATTATTTTTCTATACTACATTACTAGATATTAGCAATTGTGTGCTTTGATTGGGTAGTCTACTCTGAGGATATCAGATCATATCCTGTGACCTGACATGACACTACAGGGAAAAAAAATAATACAAAAATAAAAAAACAGACACTGGCATGACGTTCTACACTAAAAACTAATGCTAACATTTAAGACTAATTCCATAAAAAGGAACAACATTTGGAATTATAGTCTTTGATGGTTACGAGTTAGAAAGGGTCGCCCTGTTATTCTGACATACAAAGATATCATGTTATAGCAAATATAATATTTATCATGTAATAATGTAAAAATGTTCAGGTTCTAACAATGTTTTCATGTTATTTTGATAGTCTACATTGTTACAACAATAAAAGTTTATTTTATTGACTAACAGGGGCAGTGGTGGCCTGGTGGTAGGGTGCTGGCCTATTAATCTGAAGGGCATGAGTTCAAGCCCCACTGTCACTGAGTCATCACTGCTGTGGTTCGAGTCCGGGACTTGGCGACGACATATCTGTGTGGAATTTGCATGTTCTCCCCATTTTTGCATAGGTTTCCTCTGGATACTCTGGTTTCCTCCCACAGTCAAAGACACTTGCCAAATTGCCCCATGGTGTGAATGGTTGTTTGAGTTTGACTTCTGATGATATGGTGAGCTGCTCAGAGTGTGCCTTGCCTTCGCCCAATATCGGCTGAAATAGGTGCCAGCCTCTGATATCATTTTCTGATATAATATGATTTTGTGATGATGTAAGAATTTGGACTTTATAACAATAAGTATTCTCGTTATAATACGATACTGATCTTCATTTCTTTTAACTGAGTGGCTGCAACATGGTGCTGGAGAATTCAATAATAAGAACGATACTTTTATTACAATCCAGGGAATATAATAATACAATTAATTTTCTGCTCGTTAAATACGACTTAGCCTACTCCGCTAATGCCTTGCAAGGCTATTAGATCATATACCATTCGTGGTCACAGAATAATTGGTAATTATTCTTCCAGTATCAACCTAATGGGGTGATTACACTAGAGGTGCAGTAGAAAAGCAACTGACATGAATGTCACTTTTCATTCTCAAAATGTTCTCAAATTTGTCTTGCGACATTCGCGGCATACCATTTTGGTTGCCTGGTTTGTGAACTCATTGCAAAAAATTTTAAACATGTTTGATATTTCAGTGAATGTAGCAAAACGAGTCTCTGACGTGGAATAGTCTCAAACTCTTCTCGAACACTGAGCACATGTTGTGAGAAGGTCGCAAAACCTTTTTTTTTTTTTTGGTGAAAGTTGTCATTTTGCTCGCAAATTATTTGCTTTTCATTATCATGGAAAAGCAACAAGTTAGAGACTTCCACACGGAATGTTTAAGACTTGCTGGAATTTGCCATATCCCATATATTTTTTCATCATTCTTATTTTCTTTGCATTTTTTCCCTGATTATACGTGAATAAAAAGTGAATCGTTCGAGAACAAAAAGCGAACAAAACGTGACTAACTTACAATAGGAGATTCACTCTTTTTTCACAAAACATCTGCAAACCGATCGCAAATTACTAGCAAAAGCTGTAGAGTGACTTTCACTCGATATATTTATTTAAGCTGCAAAATATTCGCTTGCATGTAGAGTCACAAAACATCCTGATGCAAATTTAAAATTTGATTCTCTGGTGTGCTCACCCCTAAAATGAATTGGTTCAACTTTTTGACTGGGTTGAAGGTCCTAGCTTGCATGCACACAGTCCATGGTGGTTACTTGGTGTTCAAGAGTGTTATCAAAATGTTTAATTAATAAAGGTAAAATTAATTTACCCATAGTCTAGGGTTAGCAAGATGAAATAAGCTTAATCTTTGATTCAAGACATCTTACATCACATGAATGGTATTTAGATGGCTTTAATTAAAATGCAGCTGTTATAAATTTACTTAACTTCAAGCTAATAGTTTATATTTTCCCTCTTTGGATTGTTGACGTGATGTCGTATCAGGACTTTGTACCCAAAAGTACCCCAAAAAAAAGACGTATGTAATATTCACATCATCTTTACTTTGATAATCTGAGGAAGTTCTGCACAAGGTGTCAGCAGACCAAAAGAGAAACCTTTTGCTCAGTGTGTCTCCATCATCAGTGTTAGAAATAATATTGAGTGCTTCTGTAGAGCTACATACAAAGAGGCAAAACAGTTTGCTGATCCCCACCACCACCACCACCACCACTATCCTTGCAGTTTTGTTAAGAGTATAGCTCTAATAAGCAATATTTCCAAGCTCTGTGAAACTTCTCCAGTGTCATCGGATTTGAGAAGGATTTCAGTGCAACTCTAAGCTGTTTAAAGTGTGCTGAGTCTTAGGACATGGAGAGCAGGATTAAAGCTGAAACGCCCTCCCAGTGATGATAAAATGAATGCGCTTCAGCTCATAGATGTCATAGTGTTTCTAAGCATGACTGCACACTACTTTTAAGGCAGAAGTACAATAGGTGGCTTTTGCAGTTCTCATGTCAGAGCAAAGCTTGCGGGGATAAGATTTGCTTTTAATGTAACCAGGCCTACTAATATGCAAGCAAGACAAGAGAAATAGTTCCAGCAGCTATGTATTAGTAGCACAGTTAGCTGCAAAATAACAGAACATTTCAGTTTAACTTTGGTTTTAATTGTAGTGATCACTTGTCATACTGATCACTTGTAGGTGGCTAATCGAAAACATTCCCACTCACTCACTCATTTACCAAACTGATTAATCCTACGGGGTTGTGGGGAGTCTGGAGCCTGCGACAGCTGACACTGGATGAAGACAGCGTACACTCTGAACAGCTCGCCAGACCATCACAGGGCAACATACAGACACACACAAACACACAACCATTCACACTTACACTCAGACCTAGGCTCAATTTGGGGCAGCCAATTAGCCAAATGTGCCTCTCTTTTGACTGTGGGAGGAAACTGGAGTACACGGAAGAAACCCAGGCAAGCACAGACAGAACATGCAACCTCTACACAGAAACACCCTCTCCAAACTTTTTTATTTAACAAGCTGGAGAACAAAATAGACAATTACAAAAACAATTTGACGCAAAATAAAAATAAAAACGTCTCATTAGAGTTTTATTGTGTGCACTCCCTTAGTAAAAAGTAGTTTATTCAAGTGTACTACAAGTATACTAATTTTATACTAAAACTGACACAGTATACTTAAAGTTTACTTATTATATACTATGTTTTATGTATTTCAGAATAGTATAGTGAAGTATACCCAGTTTATACTGAATAGTATAAAGAAAAGTCTAAGTACATCATTACTAATAAAATAAAATATTTTTCAAGTATGCTTAATAAAATAAACTTCAAGTATACTACTTTTTGCTAAGGGCTATATTTGTGCTAGTTAGCTAGCAAGCTCCACTATCAAACAATCACCGATATACACAGAGCTTCAATGATAAAATAGGATCAATATTCAATACTCCCCCCCACAACCCCACAACCTTTAATTTTACTTTGTGAGCAAAATTTCCTCAATCTATGAAAGTTTGTACATCAGCTAATTTAGTACACAGGATGATTAACAATGCAAACACTGCTGAACTGAACTTACTTGCTGTTTCAGCTGGTTAATTACATACATGTATGCAGCAAATAAACTTTAACATGTCACATGACTAATATATGCTTGTCAAACTATTACTTCTGAGACAAAAAAGAATTTTGGCGAAGGTATGGTAAACACAAGCATTTGTCTCTCTGTCTGTCTGTTTGCATGTGAACAACATCCTGACCAAACCGGTGCACAGATTTTCACCAAACTTGGTGAGAACAATGCCCTACCGGTGTCCCAGGAATGACTTGAAGGTCTGAGCAAGATCACAAACATTTTGGAGATTGAGTAGTTAGAATTTTGAAACAAGTGCCAATAGACATGCCGTCACTGAGGAACTTATATACTTTCGAATGAGACAGTTACCACTGACCTTGACTGACCTTGAAAGATCAATCTCCAGTTATCTCATAAAAACTTCAGGCAAGTGAGTTTTTGGGTAATTTGGCCATGTCTATAGAACAAATTGACTAATTACAACCAGTAATATAGGGCATACTTGCTGCATTATCGATGCTGCAATATGGTACCTTGCACGTTATAAGTGCGCCTTTAGTTGATTTTTGAAGCACTTCTGTACAACATAAAAGCGTACTACATTTCAAGTTTTGTCTATGTCATGAAGTAGTGATGGAATATTGAATATGGCTGTTAAGGTGTGGTTGGGATTGGTTAAAGACATATCTTGTTTCACTAAAACAGCACTGAAGTAAACAGTATGTCACTACACCGTTATTATTTCAACATACCAATCAGGTCCCTCCCTTACTTACTACCTAGTCTCAAATACTTGTTTTCATTGTTGACAAAATCCATATTGTTCACTATACCGGATGACAAAACTATGCTAGCACCGGATCATCACACATATAGGTAAGTGGGTGTGTATTCTTCCCCAGAATTGTACCAGAAGTGTACAGAATGTCTTTGTACACTGTTGCATAAGAAATTCCCTTCACTAAAACTACAAAGCCAAAATCTGCTTTAATATGACAATACCCCTGTGCACAAAGCATTTCACCACTGAACACCTTTGCAGTGAACTGGAGTGCCAGTCGTACACCTGAAATCCTTGCCTGACACCACTAATTCTGTTGTGGCTAAAAGAAAAGCACAAATCTGCACAGCTACACTCCAAATTCTAGTGGAAAGACTACAGAAGTGTGTAGGTTCTTCTCTTATATTCATTCATTTATTCATTTGCCGAACCATTTTATTTTAGTAGGGTTGCAGCAAGGATGTAGCTTATCTCAGCCAAATTTTAGTGATGGTTGGGTACACCCTGAACAGCTCGTCAGTTCAAGGCAGTGCCAACACATGAACACACAATCATTCTCACTCACACTCACACCCAGGGGCAATCTAGTACAGCTTTGGACTGTAGAAGGAAACCAAAGTACCCAGAGCACACCAACTCAAGCATAGGGAGAACATGCAAAATCCAAAAAGAAATGCCCTCACCAAGCGCAAGATGTGAACCCAGAACCTTCTTGTTGTGAGACAGATGCACTAACTACAGGGCAGTGGTGGCTTAGGGTCAGCGATTCAATCTCCATTATCATCATTGTTAGGCCTTTGAGCAAGGTCCTTAACCCTTAATTGCTCAGTTGTACACAAAAATTCTAATTGTAAGTCGCTCTGGATAACATCTATTACTATATATATATATATATTCATCATGGTTTGTCATTGTTCGAACATAAGGGTGTCCATAAGTCCACTTGGCACCCCTAGGCCGCAGTTCGATGATCGACTTTGTAGTCTTGTCATTGGATGTGCAACCGCATGTTCTGGACATTTGGGTCAAGAGAGGAGCTGAGCTGTCAATCGATCACCACCCAGTGATGAGCTGACACCAATGGTGGGGGATGCCGCCCTTCAGACCTGGGATACCCAAACGTGTAGTCAGAGTCTCCTGGAAACATTTGGCAGAGTCAGAAGGGCCTTCAACTCCCACCTACACCAGAGCTACAACCACATCGCAATGGAGGCCAGGGACATAGAGTTCGAATGGGCCATGTTCTGTGACTCCATTATTAAAGCGGCAGCCCAGAGCTGTGGCCGGAAGGTCATTGGTACCTGTCATGGGGGCATCCCCTGAACCAGGTGGTGGACACCTGAGGTGAGGGGGGCCATCAAGTTGAAGAAGGTGGCCTATTGGGTCCTTCTGGCCTGTGGGCCTCACAAGGTAGTGGACGGGTACTGACAGGCCAAACATGCTCCAGCCTGGGCTGAGGGCCTGGACAAAGACTATTGGTTGGCCTCAGAAAGGTTCTGGTCCACCATCTGACACCTCAGGAGGGGGAAGCAGTACTCCACAAACACTGTTTACAGTGGAAGTGGGGAGCTGCTCACTTTGACTGAGAATGTTGTCGGGGGGTGGATGGAAGGAAGGAAGGAATACTTCAAGGATCTCCTCAATCCCACCAACATGCCCTCTGTGGAAGAGGAAGAGCCTGTGGGTTCAGGAGGGGGTCTGCCCATCACCGGGGTGAAGGTCTCCAAGGTAGTTAAAAAGCTCCTCGGTGGCCGAGTGCCAGGGGTGAATGAGATCTGCCTTGAATATCTCAGGTAGCTCCCCTTTTTAAAAAAGGAAACTGGAGGGTGTGTTCCAACATTTGTGGAATCACACTCCTCAGCCTACCCGGGAAAGTCCCTCAGGCTATCTTGTGGGATGTGCTCGAGGAATCTGGTATACCTGACCTGTTGCCATGGGCCATTTGGTCTCTGTATTGCTGGAGCCAGAGCTTGGTCCGTATTGGTAACTGTGGTGATGGCTTCCCTGTGGGGGTTGTTTTGTCTTGGTTTTCTTGTGTGGTGTTTTTTGCATTCTGTTTTCAGAGATCGGGTGGCTCCCACTGGCACCGGCTCCACCCACTCCTGCACACCTGCTCCGGATATCCAGCAATCACCACCGGCATTTAAGCTCGGCAAGAGAGGCTTCTCCAGCGCCAGAGTATTCTCACTGCCTATGAGGTATCTCAGCCAGTTCTCTTAGAACTTGATCGTTGTGTATTGTTTACAGATTAATTATGGTTGTCTCCTTTTTCTCCTTCCAGTGTCTCCTTGAGACCCAGCGCTTCCGCCCCATCTCTGCGACACGGGACATACTCTCTTCCGGACTACTCGCTGCGCGCTTCTGCCCCATCTCTGCAACACGGGATACACTCACTTCCGGACTACTCGCTCAGCCCTTCAAATCCCCCCTCCCCCCCCCCTCCCCGTCTTCATGGATTACTCCTCACCCCTCTGGGTCCCTGGTTCCCCCTCTCCCCTATTTCAGTTAATAAATACTTGAACTTTCCTCGTGTCTCCGGGTGTGCTTTTGGGTCCTTGTATTTCATCGTGGTTCAAACCATAACAGGTAACAACATGTTGAATTTGATTCTAGTGGGGATTGTGGGGGATGGGGGAACTAGTAGTGAAGTTCCAATTACCCATTCTGCCATCCTCACCACCTGCTGCAGGGCCTTCCTGTCCTCTGCAGTACAGCTGTTGAACCACATTGTACAGCAGTAGGTCAGGAGGCTCTCGATAGCAGAGCGGTGAAAGTTTGTTAGTAGGGGTCAGGGTAGTCAGGCTTGTCAGAGCTTTCTGAGGAAGTACATCTTTTGTTGTGCCTTTCCCACTTCGTGAGAGATGTTTGTGGTCCAGGTGAAGTCAGCAGAAATGTGGATTCCAAGAAACTTAAAAAACTCCACCCTCTATACCTCCTCTTCATCAGTATAGAGGGCAAAATGCTTTGTTTAGATCTTCTGAAATATATTATCATCTCCTTTGTCTTGGATGCGTCAAGGTCCAGGTTAATGTTATCGCACCATCACCGTAGATTCTCCTTCCTGAAGGCTGACTCATCATTATCTGCTATCAGACCTATGACATGGTGTTGTTGCCAAATTTGATGATGATGTTGCTGATGTGAATGGGGGAACAGTCATGTGTGAAGAGGAGGGGGATGAGGACACACCCCTGTGGTGTTCCGGTGCTCTGAATGAGAGTGGAGGAGATGAGGTCTCCTATCCTGATGTTCTGTCTGTTGCTAAGAATGTCCAGTATCCAGGTGCACAGTGAGCTCCCTTTGCCCAGGTTTCCAAACTTCTGAACCAGTTTATGTGGTAAAACTGTATTGAAAGTGCAGCTGAAGTCTATGAACAGCATTCCACATAGGAGTTGCTGCTGTGCAAGTGTGTGAGGGCAGTGTGGAGGGCTGTATTAATGGCATCCTCTGTTGACTGTTTACACTGTATGCAAACTGATGTGGATCAAGGTCAGCAAGGATGGCAGCCTTAATGTGAAACAAGACAAGTCTCTCCAAACATTTGGTCATGTTGGGGGTTGGAAGGTGACTCTGAGGACGAGAAGAGAGAGCTGAGCCGGAAGGCAAAGCTCTCAATTTACTAGTAGATTTATGTTCCTACCCTTACCTATGGTCACAAGCTTTGGGTAGTGACCAAAAGAATAAAATCACAAATAAAAATGGCTGAAATGAGCTTCCTGCGAAGGGTTGGTACGGCTCTCCTTTTGAGATAGGGTGAGAAGTTTGGTCATCCAGGGGGAGCTTGAAGTAGAACTGCTGCTCCTCCATGTTGAGAGGAGCCAGTTGAGGTGGCTCGGTCATCTGATTAGAACGCCTCCTGAACACCTCCCAGGTGTAGTGTTTCGGGCATGTCCAACTGGAATTCGGGCATGTCCAACTGGACCTAGAACAAGCTGGAGGGACTACTAAATGGATATGAAGATATGATTTTCAACAGGTGTCCATGGATTTGATGCTGAAGGGTGCATTATGTTTACAACATTTGGCAAACACTCTTATCCAGAGCAACTTACATTTATAATTTTCTCATATAACTGAGCAATTGAAAGTCAAGAGCCTTGCTCAAGGGCCACAACAGTGGCAGCTTGGTGCTGTGAGGCTTAAACCCTCACTTTTCGGATCAGTACCCAGATAATTAACCACTGAGCTACCACTGCCCCAAGCTTTCTGACAGAAAATTCCTGCTATAGTCATTAAAACAACTTTTTAAATGTGAAAGTACAATGATATGCTGTTTTTAATCTAAGTAAAGCAAAGCTCTGTAAAAGGTACACTGATCATGTTTCAGGTTTTGATTGTGGTCGGAGTGCGAGTAAAATGTGACTAAAACACATGTCTTCATGAGAGTTTTTTATTTCGTAGCCCTGACCTAAATATAAGATTTTCTTTTGCTAGGGTTCTGTTTTTGTAGCTTGAAGGTGTTGGCTTAGGAATTTGAAACTTTTTTTCTGTTATACATTATTTCCCCACATTCCTAGCCCATGGTGTTCCCCAGCTTTCCTGCTATATTATACATTTGGATCTGCCTATTATCATCATCATGTCCTTGTATTTGTTATGGATAATTGCTTAGATTACTTACACCATGCAGTGGTGCTGCAGTCGTGCTGCTGCAGTAATTCTAAAGCCAGAAGGTACTAATGTGTGCCAGGGTCTCATTTGTGGTGACATACTTTACCTGTCATTACCAATAGACCTTCTAAAAAACCTACCCTTACTCTCCAAACACAACCCAAATTTCTGCTTTGGCTTTCTTGTAAATTTTTTAGTTCAGTGATGCTGAGATACTGTGATATTAAAACATTCTGGGATAGACTGCATAGCTGGACAAGGGCTTTTAAAAAAAAACCTCCTATTGCTTGATCATCACAATGAGTTTGGCGATACAATCCACTTCAGCTGGAGCTACTTAGCACTGCTCCAGAGGTGCAAATTAAGAAGAGTGATATGTATATTTGGAAAGGCTCCCATTTGGCCCTCACACCATGCCCAAACACACAACAACAGTCTAGCCAATATAAACACACAAGCCATGCATCTCTCTCTCTCTCTCTCTTAATCTCTCTCTCTCTCTCGCTCTCTCTCAAGTGGAGGGGTCTTTACTAACATGCAATATGAGCACAACCCAAGTTTAACATATAATTTTTATACAGCATCAATATTTTAGAAGCTGTAGACTTTCATTCTTCAAAATTTCTACTAAGTGATTGTAAAAACAACAGATACGTGAAAGAGCAAATAAATACACTGCACCCCGAGCTCAGACTCTGTCCACAGCCTCTCTGCCGGTGTGATGTTCAATAATACATCAGTTTATACCTGCACGCTGATGGGCTCTCCTTCCAAGGCACTAAACTGATGTATAATTAAATGCTAAGCCACATGAAAGTGCATAAAAGATCACGACAATCTCTTTTTAGACTCATCCCACCAGAGCCATAATGACACCGCACTGAGGACACGCCTGATGACACTCCATTACAGATACTTCAATATGTCTTCAGACTTAAAGCGTTCTGACTTTAAAGACAAGGTCAGTGGTTGGAGATGTTTTTATAAAGCAGGGGAAGGTCCAGATTCACTACATGGAACATTCCCCACTCGACATGAGTCTACATCACATTTTACTTCCTTATTTCTTTTCTGTAGTGACTTGACAGATCTGTACTTAAGGCCACCTTTAATAAAGCCAAGGCGATGACCGAGTTCAAAAAGTTGGAATCCAAGTCAAGATTGAGTCCAAATGAAAGAGACAGAGTCAAAACTCTCTCACTCACCTAATCATTTGCCAAACCCCATAATCCTACTACTGGGGTCACACAGGAGCTGGAACCTGTCTGAGCCGACACTGGGCGAAGGTGGGGTACACCCAGAACAGCACACCAGACCATCACAGGGCAACACACACGCAACCATTTACACATCTAGGGGCAATTTGGAACAGCCAATCAGCCTAATGTTCATGTCTCTGGACTGTGGGAGGAAACCTGAGTACACAGAGGAACAGGGAGAACTCCACACATAAACACCCACGCCTGAGACTCGAACCCAAGACCTTCTTGCTGTGAGGATGACATGCTGACCTCTATGCCACTACACCAGAGACTGGCGGAAAAGAAAAACCCTCTTTATGTGATATATGCATGCTCAACTTACCCCTTTAATAAAAATGTTGTATGATACATGTGGGTATATAAGAAAGTCCCGTGAGCTTAACATAGAGAAATCATACAATTATTATAGGAAAACCATATGACCCTGAGTGCATCTGATGACCCAAAAAGCAGATTTAAAAGTGTCACCTACATACCAGAATTTTTTTTAACATGTTCAAAGCTCCACTTCAGGGGTCTACAATGGTATTTTCCGTTGCATCACAGGTGAGTTTTGTGTGACACACCCACACCTGTCCTAGGAATTTGTAATATTTTCTGTTTTATACCTGCTATATTCCAATATGACAGGGACATTATAAAAAATGTAAAGCAGCTGAACTCATTCAAGATCAAATAGAACATTCTGTAACACCAGAAGCGAAGACCGGACAAGTCAGTGTGCAAATATCATCGAGTCCAAGACAAGTGTGATTAATCTGAAAATTGTCTCTAGTCTGAAACCAGACAAAAGCACTACAGCCCTGTTTCTCGAATAACCTGTTTTTATGAAAAGCACCAGAGTACTGAGTTTTGAGTTTAGCAAAAATCAGACATTGAAGTTTATTTTAGTGAATTTCAAAGTGTAAGTGTGTGTCAGTCAAACCCTCCCTGAATTAAAATAAAAGTATAAGGGCTTTTTTCTGTGTACTTTTTTGTATGGGTATGTTGATCAGCCATAAAGTGCTGCATGTGCATGTGGCGACACCCAGAAAAACTCCATAAAAGGTAAAGCACACAGACAGCAATGAGCAGAAAATGAGCAATCAGGGTAAAGGCTGAAAGACAGACCTGGATATTCTATGTTTGCAAAAAAATACATTTGTAAATGCATAATAACAATAATAACAAGGGCACCTAAACCAACGCGAAAAAGCAACAAAAAAGTACACTTCACCCCCTGTTGGGCCTGCTGTAATTAATTACAAAAATGTCATATTATCTCACAATGGTAAAGAATATTTTTAGAAAATTCCTCGATTTGGAATTTGATGCAGATCCTCTCCAGAGTCTTCTTCATCCACAGGTTCACCTCTAGTAGAAATTTCATAAAAATCCACACATGACTTTTTGTGGAAACCTGCTAGCAAACAAACAAACATTCAAACTGGAGGTAAAACATCGCTTCTTTCTTCGAGGTAAAAAGCAAACACTAAATCTTCTATGGCAAGGACATTTATTTTTGGCTTATAGCTATGCACAGACAGACTCGTCCTCTGCATTTCCTTGTCATGAGTACATGAATATTTACCTTCACCAGGAGGTTATGTTTTCACCTGTGTTGGTTTGTTAGTTTGTCTGTTTGTTTGTGTGCAACATATTGCAAAAAGTTCTTCCCAGATTCTTATGTATTTTTGGTTTTACAGAAGGGTGTTGTGCCAGTAACAAGCCATTAAATTTGGAGGTGATCTGTGCATGGGATCATGTTTTAAAAAAATCCCAAAAAATCACTCTTTTTTTAAACACCCCCCCACCCCCACCCCAATTTTCTCCCATGAATTTAGTCGTATCCAATTCCCAC
>JAOUQZ010000004.1:24307933-24322909 GCA_028564935.1 Neosilurus hyrtlii
TATATATGTGTATATATATATATGTGTGTGTGTGTGTGTGCGTGTGTGTGTGTATGTATATTTATTTTTTTATATATTTTATTTATATTTGTTTATTCATTCATCTATGTATTTTATTTATTTATTTATTTATTTATTCATTCATTCATTCATTCATTTATTTATTTATTTTTAATTAAACTCTACTATAGTCTACAAAATATTTTTTGCATAATTGTAATCCCTAATGGGTGCAGTAGCCAGTGACACATTTTGTTCAGAGTTGTTATAGCAATAGTACAATAGGGTGCTGGCATTAAAAAAAATAATTCCTTCTGCCTTCTTAATAATTTTGAATAACAGCCATTTCTACATCCTGTTTGTGTCTCTGACGTGTGTGGTTTTGATGCGTGTGCGTGTGTGTTTGTGTGTGTGTGTGTGAGTGTGTGTGAGTGGGTGCATGTGTGTGTTTGTGCGTGTGGGTGCATGTGCATGTGTGTGTGTATGTGTGTGTGTGCGTGTGTATGCGTGTGTGTGTGTGTGTGTGCGTGTGTGTGTGTGTGCGGGTGTGTGAATGTGTGTGAGAGCGAGAGAGAAAAAGAGAGGACGTCTGCAGGGCAGCTGTGTTGAAGCTGTCCCCATTCTTACAGGATGCGACATGGCTGTCAAAGTGTGTGTTCATCACTCACATACTCCACAGCACAGGATTTAGGCTTCTCTGTTTCCATTAAAAAGAAAGAATAAACCCACTGTATTGTTTTCAGTGAACTGGTTTGCATGTGTAATGGAAGGAAAAAGGGAAAAAAACCTAATTTCTAAAGGTGCACTAATTTAGTTTTTTTAATCTGACTGCATTTCAGACATAAAAACAACACGGTAATGATCATTAGAGTTGAGTCAATAAGCAGGTAATATTATTTACTTGTTATTTATTTTAGACTCAGTAGTTTTTTAAATAAACAACAACAAATCATTTCCACTGAGAAATATCAACTCTTTCCGGCTTTCATCTAAAAACCATTAGAGAGCCGTGAACATAAAATACAACCTCCTTTAACTCTATAATTGTAGAATTTTCAGAGAAAAGAGTGTCTGCGCTCGGAGAGAGAGCGTGCACACGGCGTGTGCGGCCATGTTAAATATAACCAAGCGGAATGGCTAAAGTAAATCCGATGTGAAAGGCGGGCAAAGTCAGGAGCGCACAGCTGTCGTCAGGAGCATGTATTTTTTAAAGGCTGCCCTTAATGATCAGAGACAGTTGGCCATTATGTAAGGCTCACATTTAAGGCCACATGGACTCCTGGCACACAGTGGGACCCAAACCATTACAAGAATGAGAACACGGGTACATGTTTATCTATAGGGCTCGGAAAGAGAGGGAGAAACAGGCAAAGGATGGAGGAGAGAAACAGCAAACAGAGGGGAAAAAAGGGCAGATCTGAACTAGAGCTCTAGAGGATTGGGGCACATTTGCTCAGTCTGTGTGGGATCTGCTCCTACACACACACACACACACACACACACACACACACACACACACACACACATGCACACACATCTTGTAACCCTTATAGTACTTTACATTTGCATTTAAATTCCTGTTTTTTTCTTGAATCTTTTACTAAAAGTAGCTGTGACTGAATTTAAAACATCTCTGTGTTTACGTAATTTAAAGCATCTCGCTGCTGACGTTTTCTCACTTCTCCACATGCTACCAGTTTTCAGCAAGTGAAAAGATAGAAATCTGATGAGACCCAGCTAAACACAACAACTAGCCTAGTATGGCGCTGAACAGTTGCAGGAGCGCTAACTTTCCACAGTGTTGCTGCACAAACCCACAGATGGTAACAGATCTCGAAATAGAAATCACTCATGCTGGTATGTGTGTGTGTGTTCGACATGCACTACTGTTCAGGACTGATTTCATTATGAAATGGGCTTTTATTTATTTAAAATTTTAAGAGAAGTATGTTCTTTAGAAGATATGCTATATATTTCTCTATGTAGTGTTCACCAGGGTTTGGGTTTCGATTCACGAACAAACTCAACAATTCCAGATAAAACAGAAATGTAATTCAA
Source organism: Neosilurus hyrtlii (assembly GCA_028564935.1). NCBI lineage: Eukaryota > Metazoa > Chordata > Actinopteri > Siluriformes > Plotosidae > Neosilurus > Neosilurus hyrtlii. The sequence goes on from JAOUQZ010000004.1 coordinate 24,309,992, forward strand.
CAACTACAGAAAACTGAACTGGAGTTTCAGGAAGTAGAATTCAATACAGTGAAATTCTGTCCAGTCCCATTCTGTCACTGTTTCAGTGCATTTATTTGAGACTGTGTAGTAAAATACATGGAACGGGCCAGTGGTGGCCTGGTGGTTGATTACTAATCGAAGCGGCAGGGGTTAAAGCCCCACTATCACCGGGTTGTCACCGACGTCCCCCCAGTGCAGATAACTTGGTTATCAAATACCAGCCATGTCTCTCACTGTCTGTGACGAGAGGCGTTTAAAAGGACCATTGTTGATTTTCATAGAGTAGGCTGCACAGCTGTCAGCATGTTTGCACCCTGCAATGGCCTGTCCAGGGTGTACTCTGCCCTTGCCCAGAGTCGGCTGAGATGGGCGCCAGCCTCACAGCGACCATAATTTGCATTAAGTGGTTCAGAAAATGAACGATGATGAGGAATGCTAGGAATCTTTCTGGTAAATATTTTTGGTTTGATTGGTGACGTGGTGGCATGGGGGTTCGCATGTGTGCCTCATAGCAAGAAGGTTATGGGTCTTATTCCTGGGTTCGGGTGTTTCTGTGTGAAGTTTGCATGTTCTCCCTGTGCTTGCATGGGTTTCCTTTAGGTACTCTGGATCGGCTGTTTCAGATTGCCCGTAGCTGTGTAGGTGTGCATTGTGTGTGCTGCCCCGCCTTCGCCCAATGAGAGTGTTTTCGGTTGCCCACTGAGTCCTGATCAGCATATAGTGACTTCATAAATGATCATAAATGTCTTCCAGTGGAAGGTGGGACCTGAGGGGAGCCTGGGGCCACCCACATTAGATTAGTTTACAGACAATAAGCAATTATTGAATGAGGTGAAGTATGATATGGAGAATTATTCAGCTCAAGAGGGTGTTATAATCCGAGACGGAGGCGGATAACATCCACTGAGATCTGAATGATTCTGAGTATCATTCAAAAGCTGAATTCTATAATCGTTATATTATTAATTCCAGCCAGTGTGAGTGAGACAGACTCAAACAGAGCAGGCTGTTTCCTGTTTAAAGCTATTTCTGATCAGTTATGAAAAAAATCCAAGAAAATATGGAATTAAAGTATTCGATAGTTTATTTGTATTTTTATTTTCAAGAATTCAAATTTTTATCACAACAAATGCAAATTTATTGGCATCCCGGCCATCACGAGGCCAACACAGACACTATTCACACTCACTCTCACACCTACAGGCACTCTGGAACAGCCCATTTATTTTGGCATTTTATTTAACTAATGTGCCTGTTTTTGGACTGTGGGAGGAAACTGGAGTTCCCAGAGGAAACCCAGGCAAGTACGGGAAGAATAAACCCAGGATTTCTTGCTGTGAGGCGGATGTGCTGACAGCTCAGGGCTACAGTGCTTCTCTGTAAAGTGTGCCAATTACGTAATTAACCAAGATGGCGGATAGGTGGAGCGAATTCCAAGCGTGCAAGAATAATTCATCTTATCTGAGGTCACTGATGAATCGGCCAAAAGATGGGAACCATATGTCATGTGGGTCAGACAATCGGGTGTCCACATAGTTTGATACATGTGGACAGTTTAGTATGTTACATAATTAATTTCTGTAATGTTAGTGATATTTACTCATCCATTCCTATCTATATTCACTCCAGAATTGTTGGCAAGCTTTAGGCAGAGCAGTCTTAATCAATTTCCCTTCAACAGAGACAAAATATGGCAATTGTCCACGTGTTCTCTCTGAAGCTGTCCTCGTTTAGAATTCAGCTTCAAAAAATAATACAGCAATATGGAAATATTCTCTTGAATCTGACGCTGTGCGTCTGTAGCCTTGCTTTGAATCATTGGTAAATTCCAAATGGATTACCTCCTTCTCTATAGCATGAAAAGCCCTCTGATATCACAACGGGTGAAAAGCTTGTCAAACCGCTCTCTAATCTGTGAGGAAGATTTAAATAAGTCTTGAATAAGTCCCCGTACACCCCCCACCAACACCCATCTCTCGGCTTCTTCATGAACCTGCTGCCTTTGCCAAGTGTGATTAATCCTTTGAATCATAAATAACACCGAACGGATCTCCACAGCAGCCTGCCGCACATCGACTGGATTTCCTCGACATATTCAATTCTAACCTTTTTTAAAAAAAATATGTTAATTACTCGTCCTCACCTAGACATGCTGACTACAGCAGAGGACGTGGCGACAGCGTTCTAAAACCATCCACGTTATCCCAATCCTGTGACCTACTTTTAATAAAAACCCAGACTGCTCGTTTTTCGTCATGTGACTGTCATGAAGCCTTAAAGTACATTCTTGATGTTTACCTTCAAGAATATTTAGTTACCACAGGGGTTGCTTACCTTACTGTATACAGAGATCTGATGGAGTCAGAAAAAAAAAAAAACAGATGAAATATGTCAACAAAAAAAATTCATACTTTCGGACAAAAAGAAACTGTAAGGTATGGAAATGACCTATGAAATTCTAGTCGAGTTTGCATGCAATTCTCACAATGTTAAAGAATCCTTTAGAAAATTCCTGAATCCAGGTTCATCTCCGAAATTTTATGGGGTCTTCCTTGTCCCAAGCCCCTCCTCTGGTAGAAATTACACGCAACTGCGGATTCAGAAAATCAGAACTCTTTCAATTATCTTGCTTACAACAAACCCACAAACCGCGGGTGAAACAATCTCTTTGGCAGAAGAAACAATAAATAATTTATCTATGTCAATCAGGAGGTTAACGCGGTGCTGTACCTGTTTACTCACTCATTTGTTGACCACTGTATTCTCTTAGGGTCGTGGGGAGGCTGGAACCCCTGAAAGCTCGCCAGATCATCACAGGGCAGCACACACATGCGACCATTCACACCCACACACATCTAGGGCCAATTTGGAACTAGTGAGCATGAAGTGCATGCTAATGTAAGCACATGTAAGCACAGGGAGAGCACTCCCAGGGTCTCGATCCAAGAACCTTCTTGCTGTGAGGCAGATGAAGCATAAATAGTAGAGGTGAAGCAAAGGAGGCATTTAGGGAACCGGATCTGTGACCAGATGTTTACTGTGAAAGGAGGAAACATTAAGTTTTCACAAATACAGTACAGCATTTTATTTGATTTCATTTTATTTGATTTTATTCATACCGATCTTGTAGGTTTGTCAGTTTGGTCTCTGTTCAGGTAAAATTTAAATTTTGGCACCACAAATTTTTCCATCTGGTCTGAACATTTGGTCTTGGTTATTCTTCTTTCATTCTTATGTCTATTGTCAGCTGGTAAACGTTATATGTGGGAAAAAATGCGAAAAAATGTTTAAAAGAAACTGAAAAAGCAGTTTCGACATTATGCCTGAGAGGCGCAATAAATGGGCCATGGCTTAACTTACATGAACTCAGCACCCTCTTGGCGTTCAAATTTGGATTTGTAGGTTTTTCAGGGTTTTTTTCCCCTAACAGGGCCTGCTGTGTCTTGCGTTTCCTCTCAGGAGAAGCAAAAATACATTTTCTACACAGCATCCCTTTATAAAGCTGTGTGTACTTGTTAATACTTGTCTCACAGACGTTCCAAACTGCAGCAGGTGGGCTTGCATTCCCAAGACGGTGGTCTTTGACGTAATGTTGCTTTAAAAAATAGGGTTATTTATTTAGTGGGTTAATTACAGCTCAGTGATGCTCAAGATGGATTTGTATTTGATTAAACTCTCACAACCTGTCCAATGGTCCAGATGTACATCACTCATGTAAAAAACAAACAAATAAATAAATAAAATGAACGCTTTACTTTCTAATTTCGGTATAATTTATGGTAATATACACTAAAATAATATTGAAAACATTATGAGCACTGGCACAGCAGCACGGTGGCGCAGTGGTTAGCGCCTCTGCCTCACAGCAAGAAAGTCCTGGATTCATGTCCCGGGCTCAGGCGTTTGTGAGTCTGCATGTTCTCCCTGTGTTTGCATGGTTTCCTCCGGGAACTCTGGTTTCCTCCCAGGTCCAAAGACATGCACATTAGGCTAACTGGCTGTTCCAAATTGATCCCAAAGAGGAGCTTCTTTAGCACAAACTACTGAAATTGTGAATGCTGGAAATGATAGAAAGAAATCCCAACACACAGTCCAGTGCAGCTTGCTGTGTATGGGGCAGACTAACCACAATCCAGTCAGGTGGTGTTAATGTTATGGCTGATTAATGCATGTAGATATATCTGTGAACTGTATATACTGTGGTGGCTTAGCATGTCTGCCTTACAGAAGGAAATTCCTGGGTTCGGGTCCCAGGCTCAGTGAGGGCATGTTCTTCCCATGCTTGTGTAGGTTTCCTTCAGGTACTCCAGTTTCCTCCCACAGTCCAAAGATATGTGCACTGGGCTAAATGGCTGTTCCAAATTTCCACTTAGTGTAAATCTTTGAATGTGTTGGCTCTGCGATGGTCTGGTGAGCTGTTCAGGGTGTACCCTGCCTTCGCTCAGGGTCGGCTGAAATAGGCTCCAGCCTCCCCACAACCTTAGTAGGAAGCAGTTCGGCAAATGAGTGATGAGTGAGAGTGCATCCTGTATATAGTGAGTATAAGGGCAGAACTATACAAGCAATGACTTAATTGCCAAATGTGTGTGACAAGCTGCTCTCATAAATATACAGAAGCAGAAAAAAAGCCTTTCACTCATTAAACTACAGGGAAGAGAAATCTTTTGTTCCTTTTTGTAAGCTAGCAGTACAACACACTTATATCCGCATGCATTAAGGAGGATAATTTATGTTATTATGCACACACTCATCTGTGGTTATCACAAGCTATAATTACCTGTCATCACATCAGGAGGAGCAATGCTAGCTTGTTTATTCGAATGAAAAAACCCAGCGAGAGATGCCACAGTGTATATCGTGCGTCAGGCCAACATTCCTATTGCAATTTATCCAACTTATTTGTGTACATCTTCCACTTGGCCCAACCATTCTGATCTTGTAACACTGACAAGTCCAGCAGAAAAGGTGGCTTCATGGCCTCATGGCTCCAGGAACACGAAAGATTTACTGGCAGGGCAATACATCAAGCAGCTGTGTTTGCTCACCCCAGTGCCGAGTAGAATATTAGATTGCATGGTGAAGATAGCTGTTATCAACCCATGGATAATTCTGTTCCTGAAGCCATTTTTACTAAAAACAGCACACATTTGGTGTCACTTGAGGCTGTCTTACCCATGCTACCATTCTAACATAGCGCTTTATCCGCATAACCCCCTTCACACCATACAGTGCCATGCAAATCATGAACAGATTGAGAAATATTAAAGAGAATACAGTATGATTTACAGATTGATGACACAAGGGATGCTTTTTCATTCTGAAACTAGATGCATGACTGCGAGGTACGCCTAAGCGATTCATGATTCATCACCTCTGTACGCTGTGATGATACTCAAGGAAATGTTTGCCTGAATCACACATCCCTCGCTGGATGAATCTCTTCTTCCACTAATAAATGTTCTAGTAATTCAATGTGACTGCCGCTTTCATTATCTTCCAACAGCACTTCATTTGGCTCAATTGCCTGAACAGGACATTTGAGTTATTTCACAATTTTCTTCAATATTTCCCAATGCTCACATTACGAGCTTCCTATTCAAAATAGTTACACACAAGCAGGTAAATGACAGCAAACCTCACTAGATTCCATCAACCAAGCGACTAAATCCACACTGCTTTCTTGCCTCTAGGTTTTTTTCTTCTTTTTTACAAGAGAACATTTATTGAACGAGAACACAAAAATCTATGGAACATGCAAGCTTAATTTTCACCAGCATATAGGTCATTGGGCACATAATGAATTTCGAGCATGTAGGGCAATAAGAACTGACGGAATGTTCATTTTTCAGTGAGAATGGTAGAAATGACATATGGCAAAGAATGCCATCTGTCACACTGAGGTTCTGATGCTCTCTCTCTCTCGCTCTTTCTTTCTTTATAGGTCAGTGCACATTAAATAGTTGATATGTACTACACTGCGGTCATTGCATTTTGGAAACTGCATTCAATCACTTCCAATACACAGTAAAATTACAATGGGTGTCAAAAAGTCACCACACCCCTATTAAAACGGCAGGGTTTTGTGATGGAAAAAATGAAACCATGAAAAATGATGTCAGATCTTTTTCCTCCTTTAACATAATATAGCAACCAACAGACATGTGGGGGAAATGGTTTCGCAAGTGTATATTAGAAATGACTGTCTCCACAATGAGTCAGTCCCATTCAAACTCATGTACGATTGTAATTAAAGGGACAGTTTCTAACATTTTGGGTGATCTATTAGCAGAAATTAAGTATATCACCAATAAATATGTTGTTATTATTCTTTAATCATTTTTAAAGTCATTTTTCATAAGTAACTCTGACTTTTCCTTGTACTTGCTCATTTTTCCTGCTTCCAATACATCAACTTCAAGAATTGACTGTTCATTTCCCTCAGAATATACCCCACTGCTTGGCCTACGCCACTGTAATGAGATAGTCAACCTTACTTAAAAGAAAAATCCCAGATACCCAGCGATCTCATAAATTTGTGAATAAACAAATGAAGCCACAAATGAATAGCAGAAATAATGCTCAGGGTGTTCCCTCTTTTAGAAGCTCAGTTTTAGTTCACCAACACAATTTGGGATCACTTGCAAAAGGCAAAGTAGTCGTGGAGTGGCGTTACCAGCCCCAAACTCCGTCCCTACCATGTTATCACTCCATCAGACTTCTTCATGGCTGTGAACAAGTGGGTGTGATTTTTCTACTGCAGTCTGAAACCGATCTCTTGTTACACAGATACTCGCCGTTATTGCCCACATTAGCATCTGCGCTCATTAAAACCTATGAAGACTATGGCATGTTTTCAACAAAAGTGCCGTCACTAAACCTGAAATGGTGTGAAAAATTCATGGTGTGCTAACAAGCCAGCATAATATTACATGTTCAGTATCAGCTTACAGCCAGACATTTTCAAAGCAGGCGACATGAAATGAGGTATAAGAATTCAACAGCAGGGTAATATCACATCTTTTATCCATTCTCATAACAACACTACATTACATTTTTACCTGGTTATGCTGTTTGGTAAAAAGTAGGTGAACCTTTTAGAAAAATCTAGCACCATGTTGAAAAAAGTAAAAGTATTTCATTTAAAAGGTCAAGGTGTTGCGTAATAGGGTGTAGCGCGTGGTGTAGTGGTTAGCACATCCGACTCACAGCAAGATGGTCCTAGGTTCGATTCCTGGGCTCAGGGCGTGCAGTCTGTGTGTAGTTTGCATGTGCTTGTGCCTGGATTCCTCCAGGGACTCTGGTTTTGTCCCAAAGTTCAAAGACATGAACATTAGGCTAACTGGCTGTTCCAAATTGCCCCTAGGTGTGTATGTGGGTTTGAATGGTTGTTTGTTGCCCTGCGATGGTCTTGGACTTGTTCAGGGTGTACCTTGCTTTCACCCAGTGTTGGTGCAACCTCCGCGACCCTAATAGGATTAAGCAGCTAGGCAAATGAGTGGGAGGGGTGTAATTCTAGAGTTAACAATATTTCAAATTTCTTTCTACTACACACAATTACTAGCGTACACAAATACCATATATATATAGGAACGAATACCGGAGGAATAGTGAAAAGCAGCTCCTCAGGTGCAGTTGATTTGGGACGTGTCCGCTCTGTAGCGAGTGAAGGGACGGTAGAAGGTGCCTGGAGTTTTTCATACGCTGCATCTCCATTTCGCCTTGTATGACCCCCTTTAAGTACAGGCCTTGAGGTTTTCTGGGATTTAAAAATATCCTTCGCCACGTTCTTCAATTGCAGTGGCTTCAGACACTGGGCGAATTTCCACGACTAGGTTTCCACATAAACCTTGACAGTTTTTTTTTTCTCTTCTCCTTTTTCCTTCACAAGCTGGATTCCAAAAATATCAGGTGTGAACAACGTGTCGCTCTGTGCTCACCGTCCTTTAAATGGGTGGTTTGCCAGCAGTGTTTTTTTTCCCCCTTGACACATTAGCATTAATTACGCTAAGGTAAATGTGCACGGCACGATGTACTAGAGATAGAATATTCAGTGTGTGGGTAAAATAAAGTCTACGGTATGGCTGGGTCTGGATAAGTTTTACTGAAATGTCATCAGATTACTTATATATTTAGACTGAAATGTAAGGTTTTAAAGTAAAACGGTACACTAACATATAAAAAATAAATGAATACATAGCTAATGCATTCAGAATAAAGAATTTACACATGTACTAATCCCGGTGCATCAGGAAATAATAAAATTTAGTATATTCTACACAGGAACTGAGTGATCTGGTTTACTATCTCGATATGATGAACATCAGTATAAATATTAAATGGGAACTATTTGGTCTGACTGGTCCACAATCTTGGAGTTTATAGACATTATCCCAAGTGGATAATGCTTAAATCAAAATGATGGACACTCACAGCTTGTCACAATCAAGAAAGTTTTGTCATCATTATCACTGTTTAAAATTAAAAAATAAACCATAAAAATCTAAAGAATACACTATGTGCTTGCTGTTATGAAGCGCAGTATACAGTATTTATATTTTTGCGTAGTATATACTAAAACTCTAAATGACTTTGAACACAGCACTTATCTTCTGTTCCAAGTGTCTGGAACTCACTTTCCCCTGTCATGGATATAATACACAAAGTGAATCTATAAAATCTCATTTTAGTTTGCTTTTCTTCATGTTTTCACGTATGATATGCTAAAACTCTGAATGAGTTTAAAAACAAACTGGTTTCTTACACACTATGTGTGCTAAAACTGTCTATCCTACTTGCAATATGCAAAAATAAACTATTAAAATCATGTTGTAGTTTGTATTTATGTTCATGTGTAGTATACTCTAAAATAGTCAGTTACCTCAGGTTTGGTAGATGCTGCAGAACTGAACTGTCACATAGACATTCTGTCATGGGTACCATCCAGCACCATCCACTTATATATATATATATGTGTGTGTGAGTGTGTGTGTGTAGACTACTGGTCAAAAGATTTATTAAAATTTGCACAGTAAAATTGTTTTGGTTAACACAATTTAATCTAATTTTTTTGACTCATCAAGGTCACCACCATTTGCAGATAACACATTCCTTCCACGATGGAAATGAAATATTGGTTGTTTCTTTCTAATACGGTTACGAGGTTTCTAGGAAGGTGTTGCACTTACTGGTTGCTTTGCTTTTACCCCTCTGTCCACTTGTGAATAGTTTTAAAAAGTGGACATATTTTTGGGTATGAGAGGTGCACAAGAGGGTGATATCAAATGGGAGGTGGGTTCTTTATTAAGTGATAGGTACAGGTGTGGATCTTCACATTCCTTTTCGAATATGTTACAGTCAACAGTTTCATTTGGTTCATGCTTTTCATCATCATCATCATCATCATCATCTTTTTCTTCCCCTTGTTCTGGGGTCGGATCGCGGGGGCAGCAGCCTAAGCATTGAAGTCCAGAGGTCCCTCTCCCCAGCCACTTCCTCCAGCACTTACGGGGGGACACCAAGGGGTTCCCACACCAGCCAAGAGATGTAGTCCCTTGAGCGTGTTCAAGGAGGTTCATGCTTTTCACTGTTTTTATTATAATTATAATTATTATTATAATTATTATTGTTGTTGTTGTTGTTGTTTCCCATTTGTTATTTGTTTAACAATTATTTTGTTATTGTTCGTTTCTTGTTTACTGATTTTTTTTTTCTTGTGGTCGTTTGTTTTTACATATTCGAAATAACCATATTTCATTCATGTCATAACAATGAGTCATAAGTGATGGAATCACAAAGTAGCATAATAACCCCCCTCCTAAACTGCACTTCCTGATCACTCTGTCAGAGTTTATTTCATCACTGCATATCATTCTGCTTATTACAGAACTACTTCCTCAATATATCAAGAATCAATGCAAAATATTCATTTTAAAGAGATTTTTATTCCTCCTGCTTATGACAGTCCGTTATACATAACAACAGTGTGTTATACAAAAACACCAAACTGCTGAATGTGTGAGTAACCAATCAGAAGCTAGTGTTTACTGTGTAGTAATAAAACAGCATCGTTGTGATCATTCAGGCGGTAAATTCATTAAATACACAGTGGGTCAGTGGCATGTGTTAATAAAAGTAATTCTTAAGCCCTAATGCAGTGCGTTGATGATGCATGTGATTTTTAAGCAGTGTGTCATGAATTATGCGTCTTAAAAAAGTGCAAATCTCAACATCATGTTAATTTATTATAATAACCTGCATGTTGAGTTGCTAGGAAAATAAGTCTCCAAAAATACCTCAGATTTATATCATAGCCTATAATTTAAGTTAAGCCTAAAATTATTAGCAGACTGACTCAATCTTTATTAATACTGCAAAAGTCGTTATATTAAAGGCAGGTTAGGGGAGCTTTTTCTGTCCACTTTTTGTTAAAAGGTATTTTATTAATGAAACCAGTTGCCATGACAACAGAATGAAAATCAATCAGTTATTTAAAATAAATAAATAAATAAATAAATTCATTATCTGTGGCAGTTGCAGGGCTATAAAAAGCTCATTCTGTTTGAATGAATTGACTGTATGACCAACCCACAGCATGCACTCCACCCCTGCACTCATGGGACAACAAGTCTTCCATGAGGTTGGACCATCATACTGTAGATATATTTAGAAAACAAACCAGCTAGTCGATTAACGTAGTGATTAGCACGTCTGTCTCACAGCAAGAAGGTCTTAGGTTCAAGTCCTGGGCTCAGCAAGAGTTTTTCTGTGAGGTGTTTGTATGTTCTCCCCAAGGTTGTGTAGGTTTTGTCTGGGTATTCAGGTTTCCTCCCACAATCCAAAAATATGTGCTTTAAGGAAATTCCATAATGCTCGTAGGTGTGAGTGTGGGTGTGATGGGTTGGGTGTGTGCTGGTACCCCGCCTTCACCCAGTATCAGCTGAGAGAGGCTCCATTCCCCTTGCAACCCTAATAGGATTAAGTGATTCAGTGATAATATCAGGTGATTTCTTACATGTGAATGAGACAAGATGGAGTTGGATATGGTAACAATGTGCTCCACAAAGTTACCTACCCTACTTTTAATTCACAAAATGGGGTAACAATATGTTCATACTTAACTCTTGCTGTTCATAATGACTGTTTATACTGTATGTGTCTCAGCTGGCTGTTAATGTAGCCTATACGCTTCATTATTTCCTGATGTACTAAAGATTAATGATGGCAGCGATGCAATACCCAGGATCAGTAATGGGCCGTTAAGAGCAAAAAAATGATGAATTGATGAAGATCAGAGAGAGAAATTAATTAATTTGATCACATACCATAATAAATAAAGGAAAGGAATTGAAATCGGGTGCAGGGGCAATTTACGTAGAGCTGTAAACATGATTGTATTTTTTTGTTCAAATTAACATTTAATATTTTTATGCCGGGACAGCGGTGGCTTGGTGCTAAAGGTGCTGGCTTATTGATTCAGAGGTCATGGGTTCAAACCCCACTATTAGTGAGTTATATATATATTCTGGTTGGGTGTTGAAAAGTTATTATGGTGTAGTATATTATAAAGAATTATCTATTCAAGGGTGCGGGTAACACCCTCTTTCTACATCATACAAAATCTGAATTTGAATTAAAAATCCATAATTGTTTAAAGATGTATCTACTATATTTTTTTAATCTGTCCATCTTTCTTTCGAACTTGAGTGTAGAATTTTCAGACCAAAACCTCAGCCGTCCTCAGAGATCTCATACTTCTTGCTGTCCTTATTATCAAGTAATTTGTTCATTTTCATTTCCTTTAGAGTTTTTAGCTTTCTCTGGAGGGAGGGAGGAGGGAGGAGTAGGATTGGTGTGTGATGTCAAACGTTCAACTTATTCAACCATTAACATCAAAGATGGAGTAATCTGACTCGTCGAAAAATACAAATAGTTATTTGATGGCTTTCCACCAATTAGAAATGAGTAATGGGTAATAATTGCCGACAATCCATCTTTTAAAATTTTTATCCATATCAGAAGTGAAAAGGTTGCACTTTGTAATTGTGAGTATAAATATAGAGCGGAAAATAAACAGCTGCCAAGGAAAATGTTAACAGTTGGTTTTACTGACTTCAGTTACTTTATGTCTTCTAAACTTACATTTGCATAATACTTATAAGTTCCTTATATATTAGATTTTATAATAATATTTTTTGTGAGTCATAGTAAAATATGGTCCTAAATACTTTACTATCACTCTTTTAAAATATTACATAAACATTTTTAAACATTAATGTAGGAAAAATCAAATATGTAGCTTTTAGCTGTGTCTTTTATATTCAACATTTTAAATATATCAGTCTAATTGGCTGTTCCAAATTGCCCCTAGGTGTGAATGGTTATGTGTGTGTGTGTGTGTGTGTGTGTGTGTGTGTGTGTGTGTATTGCCCTGCTATGTATGAGTGAGTGAGAGAATGAGTTAGTGAGTGAGAGTGTGAGAGAGGGAGTGAAAGAGTGAGTGAGTGTGTGTCTGAGAGAGTGAGTGAGTAAGTGGGTGAGTGAGAGAATGAGAGAGTGAGTGAGTGTGTGTGTGTGTGAAAGAGTGAGTGAGAGAGAAAGATTGTATATAAGTGAGTGAGTGAGTGAGAGAGTGATTAAAATAAGTGAGAGAGTGAGTGGGTGTGTCAATGAGAAAGTGAATGAGAGAGTGAATGAGTTAGTGAGTAAGTAAGTGAGTGTGAATGAGTGAGCGAGTGAGTGGATGTGTTTATTAGAGAGAGAGAGAGATTAGGCGAGTGTGTAAGAGAGTGAATTGGGGAGTGAGTGAGTCTGACACTTTACTGACACTTTACTGACACTTTACTGACACTTTACAGACACTTTACTGACACTTTACAGACACTTTACTGACACTTTACA
>JAOUQZ010000004.1:24333766-24344653 GCA_028564935.1 Neosilurus hyrtlii
GGAAAGGGACATCTGGGAGTCACTGCTTAGGCTGCTGCCCCCGCGACCCGACCCCGGAACAAGCGGAAGAAGATGAAGATGAAGATGACTTATCACATACAGAAATCCTGTCAGAAATACACTCAACCTTGATGTATCCTTCCATGAGGGCTGAATAAATGAAACCATGCTTTTTGTAGGACTTAAGGAGGTCTGTGTAGGTACTTCGTTCTGCTAAGTGCAGCTGCAGTCGATGGTTGGCTTGAAGGTGTGGTTTGGTGTGTTTAACTCTTGAGCAAGGTTAAGGGGACCAATTTCCTTTAATAAGAGTAACAAACCCATCCTCTATCCAGCTTGTTTCCCAGAGACCCAGAGACAGCAATGGCCACACTATGAGTTCCCTTTGACTGTCCTGCCAGGCTAACTCTCATCCCCAGGCAGCAAGTCTGCAACTGTGGATGGCCAAAGATGTTTGGCAACATTCAAAAGTGCATGCTTTCCTGTGCCGTAAGTACTGTATATTGGTCTCAAGTACCATCTTATCCAGCAAACTCATGCCATTAATCTACTTTTATAAGGAAAGCACTCGACTGAAACTGACTGAGAGTGAGGGTTATGGACCAGAAGAGAAGATCCTGACCAGACACTTGTCTCTAGGATCACCCCAAAAAACTTTCTGTGAGGAAGTGGAGGTCCTTCACAACTGCATTAGAACAAGGATCTCAAACCCTGTTCCTGGGGAACAACCTTCCTAATGGCTTTGGCTCTAAGCCAATCATGCACTCGTGGACAACTGATTATTGCTATAAGAGGTTCTTGATAAGCTTAAAGAAGAGTGTTATGTTTTGTTTGTAGATTAAAAACCTGCTGGAAAGTATCTCTCCAGGAACAGGGTTGCAGACCCCTGCACTAGAATTTACTCAGAACACCATTTCCCACAATACACTACATGGCCCATAACCAGACTTCTTTCAAGGACTGTGTGTAGGTCTTGATACCTGATTTACCTAAACTTTGTCACACAAAGCCAGTCACATTCACATTCACACCTAGGAGCAATGTGGAACAGCCGATTGGCCTAATGTACATGTCTTTTGGACTGTCAGAGGAAACTGGACTACCCAGAGGAAACCCACACTAGCAATGGAAGAACATGCACACTCAACACAGAGCGCAGGACTTGAACCCAGGTTCTTCTTGCTGTGAATGTGTTTACCACAGTGCCACAAAATTGCCTGTATATAACCATTATATATAAAACCACAACATATATAACCACTATAGGCAATTTTTGGTCTGGATTATGTTGTTTTCAGATTTGCTGACTACTGCCTGTACTTTGATTACAATTCCACCTCAAGTTCGGGATTTACTTGCAGGTTTCATTACTTGCAGGTTTCAAACTGCATTCACTTCATCTTGCCATCTGTTTAAATGATATAATAATGTTGTTGACCTGATTTTGGAAAAAGTCTTTGGGGAGGAACTTAAACAGGAGGCCAGAACACACACATATGATCTTCAGTAATACACACCTGTGTGACAGATAGAAATGTATGAAGAAATGTACTTTTAATAAAAACAAACTAATAATGTGTTTAACATTAACAGCTTTGACATTGCTACAGAAAAAATATCCACAATAAACTCTGTATGCTTGAACCCATCTGCACAGGATGTTGTCACAGCCCAAAACGGAATGTTCTACTTCTTTCAAGATCGAGAAGTTCTGCATCCTGAGTGTCCTACAAACCTACATAAAAACACCAATACGCTAACGGTCCTAACTGGGTTTAAAATCCAGCTTCTTTCAACACAATTCCATTCCTTTATTCATTTTCTTTTACAAATGAAAAACCAACATAGGGAAGTCACAATTATTTAAGATATTAATCTAGGAATAAAAATCAGACCAATCAGATAGTTTGACGACAAAAGTGTAGTGCAAAGTAATCTTTGCATAACAGAACTGCTTATTAATACATTCGTCACTTCATAACTTAGATTTGTTAACAAAATATCTCTAGATACATATAGATGTACAGTGAATCTTAGCAAAACGTTTCATTTACATTACATTCAAGCATGCAGTTTAAAGAAAAAAGTGAGAATAAAAGCAAATTGTGAAGTGACATTTCAAAGCACAGGTTCATTACAACACAGAATGGTGGATTTAGAATCAGAATTGGGGTTACATGTGTAAAATTGGTCCGTTTGCACTTTCAGCATGTTGAACTAAACCCACCACTGCAAAGGTAGATGGAAATAAAAACTAGCACTGAAGCAGAGGGTGGTTATTTCTGATGGATTCAGACCTGGTCATTAGTAGCAGAAATGTTTTTTTTTTCTTCATATTTTCTTTTTATTAAGTTAATACTGTCATTAAATATAACAAAACTCGCGCATATGATCTAAAAACAAACAAAGAGACTTTCATTTTGTACAGAAAATAAGCTATCCTTAAATTAAAACAATTCTTTTGGTGTTTTATTTTATTTTTTAAAAAAGAAAAACAAAGCAAAGTCTAATTATGATTGATGAACAGTTTAAACCTCTACAGTAGCGGTGGGACCGTTAACGGTGCTTTCACTGGGGCCTTTCTCCTGCTCACTGCTGGCCTCAGTGGCTCCCTCTTCAGGCGACTCTGAAACCTTGCTTTCCTCTGTGCTCTCTTTGGGAGCATCGTCCGTTTTGGGACTGATCAGCGCTGTTGATTCGTCAATCACCTGCACTGTGTCAGCACGGGCTTCACTGGGCTTCTTCACCTCACCATTCTGCACAGGGTACGCCGCCGCCAGAGCAGCATACAGGAACTCGTACTGCTCCTGTTTGAATGAAGGATGTATGAAGCATTACAAAACATGTCCGGTAGGTTGAAAAAAACAAAAAAGACTGTACACTTTTATTCTTTTATTCCACGGTGTATTTGCTTTTATGTAAAGTCTATTATCTATCAGGGTTGTGTGTGTGCTGGAGCTAGTCTCAACTGAGAGGCAGAGAAAACCCTGAAAAGGACAGAAACAAACAACCATTCACACTCACTTTACACTTAGTGGAAGTTATAAGTAGCCAGTTGACCTAATGTGCACGTCTTTTGACTGTGGAAGGAAACCTGAGTACCCAGAGGAAACACCTTGTTCAAGATTTGAACTCCAAACTTTCTCGTTGTGAGGCAGAAGTACAACCATTGAACACTGTGAACCCTAAATATCTATGTATCTAATCTATACCTTTATATATATATATATATTTATATATTTAGGCAATCTATGTATAATTTTAGCTGGCACAGTGGTTAGGATGTCCACTTAGAGCAAGAAGGTCCCGGGTTTCATGGGTTGCTTGGGTTTTTACCGGGTACCCCAGTTTCCTCCCACAGTCCAAAGACATGCACTCTATGCTAACTGGTTGTTCAAATTGCCCTTAGGTGTGAGTGTGAATGTGAATTGTGGTATGTGTTGTCCCTACTATGGCCTGGCGAGCTGTTCAGGGTGAACCTCGCCTTTACCCAAAGTCGGCTGAGATAGGCTCCAACCTCACTGCTGCCTAATAAAGGATAAAGTGGTTTGGAAAATGAAATGACTTTAAACTCACAACAGAGTTGACCATGCCCAGACGAGCCTTGCGCAGGTCCTTGACCACCTGGAAGATGTCGACGAGTTTCTCAGTGTCTGCACTATCCAGAAGCTTCCACAAGGCACAGAAGATTCCAGAGCGTGAGGAACCATCCCTGGTAAAGGAAACAAGTGTGTGTAAATATAACTGTATTATATACAAGTTTGTGTATTTGATTTATTCAGTGATATTCAAACTCCCTTAACCAATGAGGATTCCATAAGTACAGAACAACTAAGCAAACGTGCATTCATACGTTTCCCCTCTCTGGTTTCTCGAGATAACAGCTTCATTATGTGGTTTTCTTGGGATAACAAAGGTAGTTTTCTCATGATAATGAGTTATTTATAGCAATGCATAAAGGTACTTTAGCCTGAGTCTGGACTCCCTTGTGCTCTTTTTTTTTTTTTTTTTTTGGATTTTTCTCCCCTGAATTAAGTTGTATCCCATTACCTTTTGCCTTCCCTATCACACGACCACCACTGACCATGGAGGGATGTGAGCAAGCACATGCCCCCTCCGTGACATGTGATGCTGCCGCCCACCCCTTTTCGGACTGCTGTGCATGCGTATTTGGGGGCGGCCTAACACACTCAGAGGGAAAGCGCTATCTGCCCCCTTGTACAAATGAGCCCTGTGAGTGACAGGGAAGTGAGCGTATGCCATCCCTTCCTCCTGTGAGAGCTCAGACAATTAGCTCCCATGGACTCCCGGTCACGGATGGATGTGGCATCAATCTGGATTCGAACTTACGATCTCCGGGTTGATAGTCACGTACCTTGTCAATGCGCCACTCGGGAGCCTGGACTCCCTTGTTCATTTCACTCATTTGCTTTATACGTGAGTTGTGGAGATGCTAATTCGACACTGAGCGAAGGTGGGGAAGATGAACAGCTCACCCGACCAATGCAGGGCCGACACACACAACCATTCACACTCACACCTAGGAGCAATCTGAAACAGCCAATTAGCCTACTGGGCAAGTCATTGGATTCTGGGAGGAAACTGGAGTACCAAGCATGGGGTGAACATGCAAACTCCATACAAAAACACCCGATCCCAGGACTCGAACCCAGGACCTTTTTGTTATGAGGCAGATGTGCTAGCCACTACCCCAGCATGCTGCCCGATGTCAAGACTTGACTAAAGAGAAACGTGATGCAGTGAATTATGAACCTGCTGCTCTGACATGATGGTACCTAATTTTCAATTCTACACCAAGTTCTGTTATCTTTTGATCTCACAGTAATTATCACTATCATGAGAAAACAGTTTAGTTCTCTTGAGAAAACCTTGTGTGTGTGTGTGTGTGTGTGTGTGTGTGTGTGTGTGTGTGTGTGTGTGTGTGTGTGTGTGTGTTTGGGGGGGGTATGAGTGCACTTTAGGGCTTCTGTACATAAGCACCAGTGTACTGAATGAGTGTGTTAAACATTTTATCCCGTAGATACTCACTGGCAGTGTACTACAATGGGTAAAATCTTGGTTTTGCTGTTCCCACTGCTCTGTCTGACAGTTCTCATCATGTCAACCAAGTCGAGAGGGTTGGTTGGGAGCTCTTGGCCCACCCATTTCAGGAAGTGGTACTGCTGTAATGTGTGGGTGTCTTTCCTCTGCAAGAGCGATACACAATCAGGTCTGAGTGCACGACTTACACGAACACAGCTGCACTGTGCTGAACCATGAGCATCTGAAGAAAGAGCCTAACAGTCAGTATGATTATAAACAATATGAGGATGGATGCAAACCTTTGTGTGCTGTATTTCTAGGCACCGCCGGATGTATGTCGGGGTGTTTTCAGTCTCTTTGACCTCAACCACCATTTCCCCAAATGTTTTCTTCTCATCATCCCAATACTGGGAGCAGAACTCCTAAGATATTGAAATATTCAAATAATAAGTCGTGAGAATGGCCTGTACAGTGTTTACAACTTATTTAATGAGCTCTGCTTCGATTTCTAAAGACTTACCTTGTCGTCCTCAGTGCAGTTAGAGAGCATGAAGACCTTTTTAACCCTTCTTTGGTAAAGCATGTGCAGAAAGTCACCAACCGTGTCAGGCATAGGTCCCTGCGCCACGATGAAGCTACTCGGGTACCAGTATCCCTAGAGGAAGGCAAAGATAATGTTCATTCATTCATTTGCTAACTACTATATCCTATTAGGGTCACGGGAAGGCTGGAGCCTAACTCAGCCAACTTTCACAACTTGGAACTTTGGAACAGCCAATTGACCTAATAAGCCTGTCTTTGGACTGTGGGAGGAAACCCACGCAAGGGAGAACATGCAGAATCCGCAAAGAAACGCCCTCGCCAAGCCTAGGACTAAAACCCAGGACCTTCTCGCTGTGAGGCAGACATGCTAACGACTATGCCGCTATGCCACCACGCCTTCCCCTGAAAGCATTAATTGTGAATGCTGAAAAGGTTTTTAAACTTATAAACTCAACGGAAAATATTTACATCCACACAAGAGGCGTTGATGTATTTGGTGGGGGTTTCATCTTCTTCATCTGAGGAATATTCATCTCCATCTTCCTCTGCCTCGCTGTCATGGCTGGATTCATCCTCTATTTTAATCGCAACTCTGTTGAAGTCATCTGGAAGGGATCGAGTTAATAACTTGAGTGATTACCAAAGTTTTATATAAGTATATAAGAGCATTGTATATAGTGTGATGATAAAATATAAATGATATGAATATATATATATATATATATATATATATATATATATATCAGATTTTATAAACGAAATCTCTTAAATATTATTACAAAAATAACACAAGCAAAGCTTGATGCTCACATGGCACAATAGAGGAGCGGTTTTTCTCCTTATTCTCCTCGTTGCGTGCCGTGGCGGATGATCTGTAGTTTTTGAACTTTGGAAGTTTCTGAATGAAGACAAATAACAGCAACATGTTCTAATGTGCTACAGTTTCAGTATTACTGTGCAAACATGAGACTTCTCTGCTGCTGCAAGAGTAAAAAGAACACTCCTGCATAGCATGCTTATATGCATGATGCAAGCCTTTCATGTAGTCGTTCAAAAACACCAGAAGGAAAAGCACCATGAGATTTAGAAAAACGTTGTAAATCAAGAGAGGTGTATTTGAAAATGCATGGAGACATTTTGGTCACATGAGTTGGTAGTAGGCCCCACTTATCATTCTTTAAGGGTATTATTTATACCCACTAATCTAAATATATAAACATCATTTTAATCAACAACAACAAAACAATAACAATAACAACAATAATAATAATTTTACAATTTTAAGCCGGATGTAGGCCATCTTGGTGAGACTACCTTGCTCTCTGTCTCTCTCTCTCTCTCTCTCTCTCTCTCTCTGTATATCTATATATAGTAATAAGGTTGGAGGTTGAACGAAATGTAAATCATAGCTGTAAATGTTTCAGTTTTTAAATCTTTCCCTATGATTCAAGTCCAATGTTCAGCAGTAAAGTGGTCTCACCAAGATGGTAAATGGCCTCAGTTTCTCACTTGTGCAAACACAGGGAGGCGCAGTCTAGTCTCTTTCGTTTTTCGTGTTGAGATTAGTGCGTATACCCTGCTTTACTTCCTGTTACTCTCACCATTTTGTGCCCTGAAGATGGCCTATATGGCCTCCTTTTTTATACGTAAAAATACATAAACTTTGTAAGAATTGAAATCATTTGATGTATATTTTGAAAAAAGTCAGCAATTTTCATTTATCCTTTATACAGATTATAATTTATGTTATTTATGCACTTCATTATAATTAGCTTTTGCATTTACATTCAATTACAGTACTTGTCAACCCAGCCACCTACAGTACAGTACGGCCCTTATCTAGGTTACAGTGTTTTTAATGAAGATGTTTCACCCCGTTGTGGTTTTCTGACAATGCTAAAATTTGGACTCATAACTTTGGAATTTTAATCAGAAGGTGAAGAGTAAGAGAAAGAGGAAGAGAAAGCTCCCACCTGAAACTCCATCTCCATTAAGGACAGCTCACTTCCCTCCTTCTGTTTAAGGGTGTTCACCTCCGAATGGAAATCCGAGAGT
Organism: Neosilurus hyrtlii; assembly: GCA_028564935.1. Lineage (NCBI taxonomy): Eukaryota > Metazoa > Chordata > Actinopteri > Siluriformes > Plotosidae > Neosilurus > Neosilurus hyrtlii. The sequence continues at coordinate 24,341,405 of JAOUQZ010000004.1, forward strand.
GATATTTCTGTCTCGCCAAACTGGCTGTACTCGATCAGCGCCGTGTGGATGAGCACATACTGGGCCTGGGATACATAACACTTCCACTTAGATCATCAGACTGGTGATCCATGTTAACATGCATTGTATATTTACACATATGTACATTTTTCATCAAATTTATACACACTACTCTTACCCCCCAGGCCCCCCACACACACACACACTACCACTATACCTTAAACATTTTCCCAGCATCCTAATAGTTATAATGAAGTTACTTATGTGACCCCTGAAAGCCTGAAATATCACATCAATATGGTTGTAGACCTCAAATCAGGTTTTAACCAGATACTCCATATAACACCACACTTAATGTTATTGTCATCAAGAACTAGATAACTCCATAACTACATACTTATTCCACTAACTAGATCCAATAACAGTGAGAACACACACACACACACACACACACACACACACACACACACACATTACTCTTATTTAAATCTGTTGTATGTATGTAATGTATACAAGTTCTTGTGGAGGGAATTCATTAATGGCTCGTTTTCTGTATTTTTCACAAAAGCAATGCAGGACATGGATAAGGCTCATGAAAACTACTCCAGGGTAGAAATATGTGTCCAATGGCTGTAAATCCTTTAATAATGGGAATATATATTCATTATTATAGTCTGTTTTGACCAGAGCTACTCAGGCATGCACACGTTTATGTCCACAGGGATTTTACACACGTTTAGAAATGTTTTTCAGCATTTAGACCAACCATGATTTAATTTTTTAAGTTTCTATGTATACTATATATGTATACCTATAGTACATACCAAATTTCCTAATCTTGCTGCAGCCTTTGTTACAATTGCAGGGCTGATTAAATGTCCACAATATTGTGTCATTTACACTATTGACATGCTACAATCCTAATCATATTTAAATTTAGCATAATACAATACTCTTAGACTCAGTTTAAATTGAAAAGAGTGTCATGTTAAAGAAAGCAATCCAAAATAGGGGTTTGGGAATATGCTAGCAAACAATCATCTCGTGAGGATAGCAGTGTATGGTTTAGGCATGTCATTTACACTTTTGACGTTGTACTGAGTAGCACATTCTCCCACTGAATTTGTTTTACAATGTTCTCCCTGTCATATACATGAAATAAGTACATTTTATTTCATTCTACCACATATCTTATCATTATTTCCATGTATAAATAACACCACCACTTATATATATATATATATATTTATTTATTTATTTGAATTTTGAAACTAAATGAGGTGGTTTTCATGAGCAATACCAATTTAGAAATGTGCACATTGTGTACTACAGAACATCAAGTGCATGACCACAGAATGTATCCACGTGTCAGTGTAAACACACCCAGAATTCATAAGTTTCCTGATGGATACAAATGTTTACTACTATCATTTAACACAGAATTTACAGTCTTAACAAATAAAAGATCTTGTAAATGGTTAATAATTAATAAGGTACTAGTTAATGATTGCCTAGTTCATGATTACTTAATTGATTTAACTTTAAATGAAACATAAATTGTTTTTTATTGAAAAGTAAAACATCAAGTAAAATAAATAAATTGCAATATTATTATATGAGCTCGATGGTATCCTGCTTCATCAACAAACTGTGAAGCAGAACTTAACCCCTTTTACTTCAGTTTAAATAGTTAATAATTGCTTATTTAAATATATACAGTAATGGGAAAATGAATACTATTAGTTATATTATTTATACTTTCATTACTTTCAGTATTTAAAAAGGATCACTCAGAGAGTGCAAAGCTCTACGAAGGCAGAAAGAATGCATTACAAAATTCACAAATCTGGAACGTGAAGCCAGTGAGGCAGACGTGTTAACCACTATCAAAAAACAAATGGACAAAAACTTAAGTGGCTGAGATAATGAATGAATTTATTTAACTGTTTATTGAAAGTCAAAATATTGTGCTAATAATTAATTAGTATCACACATGAGGTCATTATGTTGTCGATTTCAAATAATCACAGTGCTCTGATATTCAGTACAACATCATAACCTCAAGTGTGATATTGTCTTTATACAACAGTTTATTTATACAGATATAGATATAGGTATAGATATAGATATAGGAATATGCTATATGATTTGGGCTGTGCATTTGGTAGCTGGGCCTTCAGTGGGGACTTAACAGACTTAATCCACCTCTTAATATCACCATTATCATGTTGTAATTGTAGAAACCATCAGTAATATAAAAAAAGCAATATAATAGGAACTGGCATTACAGAGAGAGGCATTTCACATATATTGAGAGTGAATACCATTATTACTAAAGCAAGAAACCCAGTTAACCCTTAACCAACATTACGTAACTTCCACCGGGGATCGTAAGCTGTCAGTAAATTTGGCGCTCGGCCAAATCTAACAAGTGTAAATGTAACGGCTCGGTGATAAAGGGTATAGAATCAATATTTATCTAATAACATGACCAAAACATAAAACACTTAAATAAAATCCATCATATTCACCAGAGATGCTGATTATTTATAGACAAAACCCGGACTTGGCTTGTCGAACAGTTTTGCTCTGACCAGTCAATCAGAGAACGGAAAAATGCTGGCATTATTATGAGGCAAATTTAAAATCTGATTGGTTAAAGAAACAGCCCCATCGCTAATATAGTTTAGGTGACATCGGCCACACTACAGATTCTGAAGGTCCTGGGCGGGTTACATTGACATGGCAGCATGTTAGAGGCTGAATTTGATTGGATAAAAAAACCTAACATCTGCATACATGTGCTGGAAGCAGTGCAGCTAAGAGACACGTTACGAAATGAGGAGAATAGACTGTTGGGAATAATTTAATACAATTTCATGAAACAAATACTAGATTTTAAGTTGTAAATGTAGGTCAGTGTTTCTGATAGTGTTTGGACCATCAGAGAAGGCCTTGCTGGCCCTGAAGACCCAACACTGATATGTATGTATATATATATATAAAAAATGATTAATGGACTTGCTTAAATGTGTAGCCCTATCAGTAATATTATAATAATTTAATATCATCTGGGTAATTAAGTGAGAAGTCCTGCTAAGTCAAGTTTTGTAAAAAAAATATATGTATGACCAACTTGACTTAGCAGGTTTTGCAAAGGGACTCCTCAAATATCATTCATTCATTCATTCATCTTCTGAACCGCTTATTCCTAATTAGGGTCGCGGGGAGGCTGGCGCCCATCTCAGC
>JAOUQZ010000004.1:24357712-24368153 GCA_028564935.1 Neosilurus hyrtlii
GAGATGGGCACCAGCCTCCCCGCGACCCTAATTAGGAATAAGCGGTTCAGAAAATGAATGAATGAATGAATGTTTGAATTCAGGGGAGGCAAAGTGGTGTAGCGGTTAGCATTCCTGTCTCACAGCAATAAAACTCCTGGCTTTGAGTCCCGTGCCCGGAAAGGGTGCTTCTGTGTGGGTTATTCATGTTCTCCCCATGCTTGTGTGGGTTTCCTCTGGGTTTTCCAGTTTCCTCATATATGCACATCAGTCTAATTGGATATTCTCAGTTGCCCTTAGGTGTGAGTGTGAATTGTGTGACCATGTTGGACCAGTGATGCTCTGGCGAGCTGTTCTGGGTGTACTCTGCCTTGGGCTCCAGCCTTCTCATGACATTAATAAAGGATAATGCAGTGTATAAAATGGCACGATGTGTGTGAATTTAAGATGTGAAATGTTTCTCTTGCACCCACACATCCCAGAACTCGAACCCAGGACCTTCTTGCTGTGAGGCGGACATACTGACCACTACGCCACCATGCCGCGCCACTGTAGCACTGAACTGAGATATTTACAGAACCGTGATACAAATCGATTCGGCACCAAGGTTTCGATAATAATCCATAATATAGTATTAGGTGTATCTGGTCATTCCCATCCCCACTGTTTATGTTCTTATGTATAACAGAATGCAGCCATCGTGATTGCCTGGTGAACTTTTCAGGGTGTACCCTACCCTCACCCAGAGTCGGCTGAGATGGGCGCCAGCCACAGCGCGACCCTAATTTGGAATAAGCGGCTTAGGAAATGAATGAATGATGAATGCAGGTTCACGAAAATTGGAATACCATTAATGTCAATCACAACCTTTTCATTTTCTGATTTCTGGCTAAATGAGGATATGAAAAATATTTATACAATGTATTGACCCCTGTCTGTGCATCCTGCCATTGCCGGCATAACAACACAGAGTCTTCCCCTACCAGTCTTCTTGATGAGATCGAAGAGTGAGGCATCTGAGACTCTCCTCATTACAGAATCTCTCCAGATCCTCCAGGGCCCCGTGTCCTCTCTGGTGGACTCTGCACTTCAGCAAAGCTCACAGGTTTTGATTGGGGGTTAGGTCAGGGGACTGGGAGGGTCATGACAGAAGGGTGATTCTGGGCTCATTAAACATGTAGCTTCTTGGAAAAGGCAGCCGGGATTTAATTTAATATACCCCAGCATTTCAAGACATATATGGTGCCATGAATCCTACCAACGTTCACATCAGTCACAGCAGGAATTCAGGGGCAATTCGGTATCACCATCCTTCTTTCTTACAACAGGCCCACTGAGAGTGTTTGTTGCCCCAAATCTCTTTTTTAGTCTCATCTGACTCTACGATTCACTTCTAGTATCATTTCTGGTGAACTCCACATGCTTATATTTGTGGTTAGATGAAGGAAAAGTCTTTCTTCAGGCACACAGTCCTAATCCATTTAAAAAGTGGTGTATAATTGATGATCCCAAAAGGCAAAAATGTTTTCCAACTGTGATCCATGGAGAATCATGGATTTTTCACCTGCCTCACTGCGCATGGAGGCAAAATACCCCTGGGTCCTCTTCCAAGCAGGTTCAGTACACCTCCAGTTATTTTACTCTTCTTAATTATGGTCTTCACCTGTGTATTCACTACAGTGTACTGATCCACTGATGTACGCATGGCTTTTTATTTATTTATTCTCTTGTCATTCCTTTCATTATCCAAACCGTTTTATCCTTTATTAGGGGTCACGCGGAGGTTGGAGCTCATCACAGGCAACTCTGGGTGAAGGCGTGGTAGACCCTCAACAGCTTGCCAGAGCATCGCCGGGGAAATCAAGAATATCATGTGGATGTCATTCACCTGGAAGAAACCCAGGCAAGCACAGAACTGTGCAACACAGAACATGCAAACTCCACACAGAAACGCCCTTGCCAGGCACAGGGCTCGAATCCAAGACTTTCTTACAGTGAGATGTGAGTTTTGCCCACTATATCACCCCTCTCTAGTCATTCCAAGTTTTCACCTTCTGTGTGTTTGTTTACTAGGTTGTCTGTTTGTTTGTTTGTTTGTGTGCAATATAACTTAAAAACCTATGTATGGATTCTGATGCAATATTTTTTCTAGAGTAGGGTGTGGTACAAGTAACAAACCATTCGTTTTTGGAGTTGATCAGTGGTGCATGGGATCATGTTGAAAATTTTTTTAAAATCCAGAAAAATTCTAATCTTTTACATTCTCATCAGCCACGCACTAAGGAGCAGACATTTCATTATAACTACGCCAAGTTAAAATGGCAATAAACCTTGTGGATTCCTTGCTTTCTATCATTATTTAAAAATAAATAATAATTAGGGCAGCACGGTGGCACAGTGGTTAGCAAGTCCACCTCACAGCAAGAAGGTCCCTGGTTTGATTCCCAGGCTCATGTGTTTCAGGGTGGAATTTGCATGTTCTTCCCATGCTTGTGTGGGTTTCCTCTAGGTATTCTGATTTCCTCCCACAGTTTAAAACATGCACAGTAGGAAAATTGGCTGTTCCAAATCATCCAATCATCCAAATAAATGATAAATAAATAAGCATTGATTATAGGTTAGACAGCATGGTGGCGTCGTGGTTAGCACATCCGCCTCACAGCAAAAAGGTTCTGGGTTTGAGTTCCTTGTTTGGGTGTTTCTGTGCGGAGTTTGTATGTTCTTTCTGTGCTTGCATGGATTTCCTCCAGGTACTCCGGTTTCCTTCCACAGTCCAAAGATATGCACATTAGGCTAACTGTCTATTCAAAATAGCTCTTAAGTGTAAATGTGGTTGTGTGTGTTGCTCTGTGATGGTCACGCGAGCTGCCATCTTCACCCAGTGACAGCTGAGACCTCCCTGCAACCATAGTTGTAGTCCAGCAAATGAGTAAGTGATTGATTATAGGTTAGGCAGCATGGTGGCACTGTGGTTAGAACTTCCCCCTAACAGCAAGAAGGTCTTGAGGTTGAGCCCCGTGCTTTGTGCTTGTTCTGGTTTCCTCTCACAGTTCATGGACGTACATTAGGCTAACTGGACATTTTAACTTGGCCCTAGGTGAGTGTGTGTGTGTGTGTGTGTGTGTGTGTGTGTGTTGGCCCTGCGATGGTCTTGCTGTTCAGGGTGCTCCCCAGATTTGCCTTGAGTCGACTGAGATGGGCACCCACCTCCCCCGAGACCTTAATACAGAAGAAAGTGGTGTGGAAAATATTATAAACTGCATTTATCTGATACTCAATGTGCAAAAAGATAATAAAAACACACTTTTAAATCCGTCTTTACCAAGGGTGCCAGTAATTTGGGCTGTATATACTTCACCAGGTAAAAAATAGACAAAGCTGTTCTGGTACTAAAAAAGGCTCAGTAGGCATTCTGTTCCCTAAACGTCACCCATTTTGAAAACACACAGTTGAAGGCAGACACACTGTTCTACTAAAATCTGTGATACTAGGCTGTAAGATGAAAACCCACAATTTTTTTATAGCCCTAGCCAGGAGGTGAGTTCATCCGGAGGGGGCTGTGATGCACTCCATCACTAGCAGGAGCTGTGGCACAGCTGGATACTGCCAGGAGAGCGAGTTTTTAGAGGTTCTGGAGGTTTTGAAGGCACAGAGTGACTCGCTGCCTCAGGGTCATAGCGGAGGCGAGCTAGAGCTGAACTAGCTCCGGGAACGTTAGATCCCATTCTCATGTCGCAATCTTTATTATGCTGATTTGTGACTGGTCTGTAAACTAATCAGGGTAGCTTCCACCAGCCCTTGCCACCGGGGAGACAGAGGAAAAGGTTAGACGCAGACTGACGGTTTTCTCGAAAACTTTCCTGCTCCCTGGACCTGCGCTAGTTCAAACAGGTCTGAAATGTCTGAAGTTGTGTCTATAGCAAAGGACGAACTTCCATGGCACGGTTAATTGGAAAGGCAAGTTTTGACTGACTTCTACCGCAGAAAAAAAGGAAAGGAAAGAAAAACCTGTTTGGGTAAGCTCAAGGGGAGCGGAGTTGTAAACAGTTAATTATGACTCTGTATGCAAATGTTGGCCTTTAAATGTATTCAAGGAATAATTCCCATTCAGACATTTGCATAAATGCATATTACATGTGATTCACACCCAACTCTTCAGAATGTCATTAAGAGTGATATGAATATTTCGTTCAATTCCAGTTTGTTGATTAAAATTTTCAAGACATTAAAACGAAAACAAATGTGCTTCCTCAATATACATCAAGAACCAATTGTTTGTTTCTCTCTGGAAATCTTTACCAATGTGGAGTAAACCCTGGTAGAAATATATGCTGCTTAATGCATGAACTCAGTGGTTGAGGAACAACCGCTGTAGCACGTGCACAACAACAGGAAAGGTTGCCAGAAAAACAGGGGGGATTCAAGTGATTCGACATATATACGGTTCACAATAGAACATGTCATGTGACATATTAGAGCTGATGGGAATGGCAGTTCGGATGTCTCAGCTGGAAGTGTCGTCCTTAGGACTATGTGACACACAATGGCCCTAGAAAACTATTAGCTAATATCAGCTGTAGTATTGGGTGTCACTCATTCACTCATCACTCATTTGCTGAACCGCTTCATCTTACTCGGATAACGGGAAGTTCTGAGCCCATCTCAGTCGACACTGGGTGAAGGCAGGGAGCACTCTGAACAGCATGCCAGGATTGCCTGACCGTCACAAGCACAACCATTCACACTCATACCAAGCAGCAATTTGGAACAGCCAATTACCCCCCACGTGCATGTTCTTGAATTGTGGGAGGAAACCTGAGTACCTGGAGTTAACCCACACAAACATGTAATCTCCATAAAAACACCCTTTCCCAGCCAGGACTCAAACTTAGGATCTTCCTGCCATGAGGACGACATGTTAACCACTACGCCACTGTGCCACCCCAAAGTGATTCCAGTTGGTAAGAAAGAATAATCATTAATTTTACTGGATATTCTTATTCATACATGCCCAACTCTGTTCCTGGAGATCCACCAACCATAATGGTGCACACCAGACAGATCTAATCATCAGGCCTTATTTCTTGAGTCTTGATTAGGCTGAATAAAAAAATCTCTCATCAGCACTCATCAACTATTACTTCATAGTTTCAGAACTTGGTGAAGCTATGATGAAATGTCTCCCCCTAATGGGTGTCTTATAAACATTTCAAATAAAATCACGGCACGCAAAAACTTAATAACCTGTGATTTTTAGCTTAGTTCTTGACCTTCCAAAAACAAATCATTACCTAGACACAGGGTTGGCAAATGTCTGGCTAAAATCCATCCATTTTCCAACAGGAAATTGTTATTGAAACGAGCAAACAAACACCAATGATTACAATACTCCTGCTGAAGATGTGTAGCACCTTCTGGTGAAGGAAATAAATAAAGATGAATAAATACTTTGCACCTGAATTGAACATGAGCTGTGATTAACAGGAGAAGCAAAGTTTGCAACATTAACAAGACTAAAAGTAAAAAGCTGTATGAGAGAAAGGAGAAACTCAGCAAACTCTTACCAGGTGACAGAAAAAGGTTGATGTTGTTTCTGTCTCCTACCACATAAAGAGATCACTGCAAAATAAGATAGCGGTGCACAGCTCCAGACTGCAAAACCAACCTGATACAAGCTGTTTCTCTTGAATCTCTACTGCTACCTTTTTTTTTCTGAACCGCTTATTCCTACTAGGGTCGCAGAGAGGCTGGAGACACTTGGCGATTGCAGGGTACACCCTGTACAGCTCGGCAGGCCATTGCAGGGCAACAAACACACAACCATTCACACTTACACCTGGGGGCAATTTGGAGCAGATAATTAGCCTAATGTGCATGTACCTGTGGAAACCGGAGTACCTGAACACCCTCGTTCGGCCTGGGACTCAGACCCACGACCTTCTTGTTGTGATTCGGACGCACTAATCATTACGACACCGTGCCGTTCCTTGTTACTGTAATTAGGGAGTCATAGACCTGTGGTTATATAACCAGGGTTACAACCTAAATTTAAAATTCTATAGATGTCATGACCCCTTACTCACAAGTAACACTACCGCCAGGTTTTCTGTAGTGTCACTGAAGCACAAAAAGAAAAAATAAGAAAAAACAGCAGAAGAGGCAGAAGAAGAAGAAGATGTTTCCTCTGATTCTGCAGGTCATGCCATTTTGTTGTTGCACTTTTGCCAGAGCAAACCGCTTTTATAAAACCGCTCCCGACATAAAAGAGTCAGTTATGTGTGTCAGCAACTGCTCACGCTCAGTCTTCTCCTCAGGCAGAGGAACTTGGCCAAGACAGGTGTTTCACCTCCAAATATAGTGTTTCACACATTTTAAGTGGCACACAATTTGGCAAAAGAAAGCGTGATAGGTTGTTCACTTCGTTGCATGGTGGGTTCCCGTGAACATTTCTCGATTTGTTAGCTTTAACTGAGGAAAAAAATAGTCTTTAGTCAGGAACAATGGGGGGAAAAACTGTCCATTTCTTTTTCAGAGATTACTCGAAATGCACTTTCTGTTTGGCATGTTTTGTTTTATACAGGCAGATATATATTCAGAGCTACAGTTATACAGTATATTAAATCTGATGTGCTTTATAAGCTCACCACCAACTTTAGTTCTTATTTATGCTTCTGTCTCTTTCTGCTATTAATGGCTAGAGATCAGTACAACTGCACCAATACTGCTACCACCAATACTACCACTACTACTACTAATAATAATAAGAGGGGTCCAAGTTCCCCCTGCCACTCATCAAGAATATTATAGTAGCTAGGCTCTATATGGGTACTGGTTTTAATTATCCATGTGATATCCTGGAAGGGTAAGTCCTTATATGGTTTCTTATTGGTGTTCCAAAGGCAAGTCTATCAGCACTCTTTTTTCAAAATTACTAGTGCACAAAATCTTGTGACCTTGATTTTGATCCTTCAAAGGTCATGGTCAAAGGTATCCATGTCACTGGAAAGCATATCGATGGAGTCCTATCTGCCCCCATTGCATCTGTGTTTGTCACTTTGTTTCTCTAATATAAGCAATTTAAACTGAACATGGGAAATGTCTATCTCCAAAATGTTAACTTGCTCTGAACTTGACCTTTGACCCAAACATTCCAGCATAAGCATTTCTGGGACTGAGGTAGGGTAGAGTCCTTACCAAGTTTGGTGAAAGTACTTCCATGGGTGCGGTTAAGATTTTGTTCTCAGACAAAAATGCAAACTGAAAAACTGACCAAAAAGTGGTAAAACTGACCACCAGTGATAATTTAATTTTGGGCGGAGGTAATCATAATAATCAAAAGATAGGTAAGTCTGATGGGCTTTTTACATCTGAGCCTAGTGGTGCATGGGGCTCCTCTGGGTACTTCAGTTTCATTCTACAGTCCAACAAAATGAGGATTAGGTTTGCTGACATCTCTGAATTATCTCTGAAGTGTCAATGTAATTGTGAATAATTGGTTGTCTCTGCGAGAGACTGGTGACTTGTCCAGGTTAAATGAACAAATTAACACTACTACATTTACAGCATTTGGCAGACACTCTTATCCAGAGCGACTTACAATTATCATTTTATACGGCTGAGCATTTTTGAGGGATAAGGTCCTTGCTCAAGGGCCCAACAGTGGTGATAGTGTAATTGAACTGCTGACGGTTGGATCGGCGACCCATTGCCTTAACCACTAAGCCACCACTGCCTCTAGTGGTGCCATTGCCTTAATCACTACCCCACAATTACTACACCTACAACTACGACTACTATCACTACTACTACACCTGCTACTACTACAACAACAACAAATACTATTATTGCTATCACTACAACTACAACTACTACTACTACTGCTACTACTACTACTACAACAACCACTACTACTACTACTACCACCACGACAACTTCTACTACTACCATCACTTCTACTACAACTACAAATACTACTACTACTGCTACTACTACTACTACTACAACAACCACTACTACTACTACCACCACGACAACTTCTACTGCTACTACAACTACCATCACTTCTACTACAACTACAAATACTACTACTATAACTAAAACTACCACCAATTCTACTACTACTACTACAAATACTGCTTCTACTGCTACTACAACTACCACTACTACCACCACCTCAACTTCTACTACTACTACGACAAATACAACCACTTCTACTACACCTACTACAACTACTACCACTACTAAAACCACAACTACAATTACTACTTCTACAACTACTACTACAACTACTACTGCTACTATTACAACTACTACTATAACTCCTATTTCAACTACTGCAACTACTATTACTATTGCTACTACAACTACTACTACTACTACTTACACTACTACTACTATTAGTACTACTACAACTACAACTACTACTTATACAACTTCTACTTTTTCTACTGCAACTACTATTCTACTACTTCTACTACTATTGCTACTAATACTACCACCATTATCACTACTACTACTACTACTATTACTACTACAACTACTACCACTACCACTGCTGCTACTACCAACACTACCACCACTTCTACTACTACTACTACTACTACTACTACTACTACTACTACTACTATTACAACTATTTCTACAACTACAACTACTAAAACCACAACTACAATTACTGCTACTACTATAACTACTACTTCTACTATTACAACTACTACTACAGTTACTACACTTACTACTGAAACTACTAAAACCACAAAAACAATCACTACTTCTACAACTACTACTGCTACTATTACAACTACTATTACAACTACTACATCTACAACTACTACAACAACTACTAATACCCGAACTATAATTACTACTACTACAACTACTACCACTACTATAACTCCTATTTCAACTACTGCAACTACTATTACTATTGCTACTACTACTACACCTACTACTACTACTACAACTTCTACTTACACTACTACTATTATTTGTACTACAACTACTATAACTCCTACTTCTACTACTGCAACTACTACTTCTACTACTATTGATACTACTACAACTACTACAACTACTACTTATACTATTACAACTACTACAACTACTACTACAAAACCAACTACTACCACTACTACTACTACTAGTACTTATACTACTACTACAACTACAACTACTACAACTATTACTATTACAAATACAACTACAACTACTACAACAACTATTACTACTAATAATTATAATACAGTAAAAGAATGGGTACAAGATAATATGTTTACCTTTAAAAATGAAGAATAAAGATGGCATGACATAATTGTGAATAGTGCATGTTAGTGAGTTCCAGAAGTAAGGAAAAGCGTGGGAATGTTCAAACACACACACACGCACACACGCACACACACACACACACACACACACACACACAAGCTGCTTTTACGAAAGAATGTCTGTGGTCGCAAGCTGGCTGCGTAAATCAAGCACCCCGAAAACGATTCACGCTTCCTAAAGCTCCGGGCTCACACAGCATCTGCTAATGGTTTTGATTTACTGGAGACCTGTGCAATATTACAGCACTGGAAAAACCGAGTCCGAAATACAGAGGCGCACAGAATAAAACATGCAGGGGAGATCTGCAAACCCAGCGGCCTCCAGGAGTGCCTCGTCATTCCACAGGATATGAGAAAGCGGAGGTCGGCGAGCTTTTAAAACTATATTAGAGACCACGTCAATAATAAACCTGCTGCCTGTCCACAGTCAGTGATGTGTGTGGGTGTACAGTCACTGGACACTTTAATAGAAACAACTGTGCTGCTTATTTATGAGATTCAACCATCATGTGGCAGCAGCATGATACATAAAATCATGCATATACAGTTCCATTAATGTTTGCATTAAACATCAGAATGGGGGGAAGAGACCCTAGTGGCAAGGCTATTGGTGCCAGATGAGCTGGCTTGAGTGTTTTAGAAATCTCCCGAGATTTTCACATGAAAAGTTTTCTAGATTTTACACAAGAGTGGTGCGAAAGACTGTGGTTTATGCTGACAGGAAGGATATGGTAACTCAAATACCCACCCTTTACGACTGTGGTGAGCAGAAAAGCATGTCAGAATGCACAAACCCTATAAAACCTGAGGATGAGGAACACATCAGGTTCCACTTTGGTCAGCCAAAAACAGAAATCTGAGGATACATTGAGCACAGGCTCACAAGGTGAGGAATATCTGACCTACTCAAACCCATCGGTCGTTTTACTAATTACCATGTGATGGTCGTAATCGGAGCACATCTTTTGATGATTGACTTACCACAGCACACCTTCAAGGATCTTGACAGGTCAATATTTGGCTCAACATATTTCTACTGATTACTGACTTTATGTGCCCTTTATATTTATATATATATATATATATATATATATATATATATATATATATATACACACACACACACACACACACACACA
>JAOUQZ010000004.1:24370255-24391040 GCA_028564935.1 Neosilurus hyrtlii
TGTGATTGGCTGATTAGAAATTAAGTGTTAATGAGCAGTTGGACAGGTGTACCTAATAAAGTGGCCGGTGAGTGTATCTATACACACACACACACACACACACACACACACACACACACACAGAGAGAATTGTGAATGTTTGGAGACAATTTTTTTGCGAAGTGTATGCTACCAGCTATTCCAAATCTACACACTTCGTTCACACACATCAGAAAAGAAAGCTTCAATAGACAGAACAATTCTAGAGAGGAACCAGCTGCTTTTTCCCCTCTGTCTGTCCACTGGGAGCAACCAGAAAGAAGATGCATGGTGTTTACTGGCTATTCTTTATGTCTTTTTCCTAGATAACATCTCTTCTGCCCTCAGTGCTCCAAACACGGGTGCTATTTTTTATTCCTTTCTTTTCTTTCTTTTTCTTGTGCCTTGAACGATGCTTCGCAGTGCTCTGCTGACAACAGCCCAAGTCAATAAAGTGACAAACTTTCTGACAATCTCAAGTGTTTGACATGATGGTAGAACATGGTGGAACAGAAAGTTCTGGAGAACTTGAAGGAGCTAAAATCCTTCCAGCAGCTGATTCCTCTGCCAGGACAAAAAGGAGTTAAAAAAAGATAGAAGGGAAAAGAAGAAAAAAAAACCTGTGCCAGATATGGACACAGATAAAAATAGAATAGATTCCAGCCTGGTGTGAGAAATAAACAGACTGAATTCAGCAAAACATACTGACGGATCTCTAAACTTCTTTCAGCACTTGTTCAGCAGTTTAGTGCTGAGTGTATAATATGAATAATATTATACGTGGTTAGCACGTCCTTCTCACAGCAACATGGTCCTGGGTTCGAGTCCCAGGCTGGGCGACGATGTTTCTGTGTAGAGTTTGCATGGTCACCCCGTGCTTGCATAGGTTTCCTCTGAGTACTCCGGTTTCCTCCCACTGTTCCAAATTGCCTCTAGGTGCGAGTGTGATTGCAAATGGTTGTGTGTGTGCGTTGCCCTGTAATGGTCTGGCGAGCTGTTCAGGCTGTACCCTGCCTTCACCCAGTGCTGGCTGAGATAGGTTCCAGCCTCCCTGCGATCCCAGTAGGATTAAGCAGTTTGGCAAACGAGTGGACTGATTGGACTATTTTTCTGTCTATTGTGTCATGCAAAAGTACTTTCCCCATTTTAATTTCTTATTTTTGTTTAATCAGAGCATTTTAATGTTTCTAATTGACAAATAAATTTATTAGAATCCAAAAAACAACCCAAATAAACAAGAGTTTTCAAACGATCTTGTGATTAACTCAAGCACGAAAACCTCACAAACACCTGCAGTATATCACTCACGTAAGCTGGGTGATACAAACAATTATTTGTCCCACTTTCAGCCGCAGCAACTGCAATCAAACACTTCTAGTAACAGGAGATCGGTGTTTGGAGTGGAGAAAATTTTTTGAATTCAGTCCCATTGGAGAGTTTTTGGCTATGAGTTGCTCTTTGCAGGTTCTGAGACATTTTAATGGGATTCGGGTCAGGACTTTGACTAGACCCCTCCAAACTCCTGCTTATCTTTCATGCTTCTGATCCTTGTCCTTCTGCATAATCCAGTCATGGACTGATAACCAGAAATTCTCCATTACAACTAAAATCACAGGCCACGAAGCAGCCAAGCATCTTCACACCATCACACTGCCACCACCATGTTTGACTGTGGGTATAATGTTCTTATTGTGAAATGCTGTATTAGCCCATATCTGTCTGTCTCTCTATTTTACACCTCACTAACATCTACTTATTTATCTGTCTATAAGAAAAAGACATTTTTTGATTATTCTTGAAAACCTGTTGTCAGGTTGCTGATTTTTAATACATAATATAAATACCTCTTATAATGACCTCTTCTAAACAGTCGTACGAAGTGCTCTCAAATGTTCTAATAAACTTTAAGCCCTGAATTGGTGTTGCAAAGTCATAGGCAGATTCCTTGTTATATTTATAGCTATAATATTATGAAGCATAAAATTAAATGTAACATTAACGCTAAAATATTTTTTAAAGAATATATTTACGTTCCAGAAAATGTCAATTGCACTTCCTGTATTAAGTACAATTTAAAAGTTTATTAGGAAATGTAATAATTTTCATTCTTATGACCATAACTGAACATAATACTAAAATAGCAGAAATCATATTTGATTATTTCCTATAATCAACCAGACACTTTTATAGACAGGAACAAACCAGTGCATCTTCACTTCTTACCACTAGATGGGTGTGTAAGTCGTTTAAGTATATCTGAGACAAATAGTCTGAATGAAATTTACTCCATCATGCACAACCTGTCTGCTGAAACTTTGCCAAACCACCTTTGTATATATCCAATATTCACTTTCAGCCTGTTAGGAGGGAATAAATAACCTGCCACGGCCCCAGCAAGCCCCATATCAATTCATCTACTTACTTTTGTTTGTTTTCAGTGTATATGCTGTTCCAAGGGAGCAATTTCCCCCGTGATGAAATTGAACTGTACTCCTCCTGGAATTCATTAGCATAAGAGAGCTGGGGTCCCATGTCTCAGTCAGGCCACAGGGGGGAATTATCTAAACGAACTCCCTCGGGCGTGGCATGCTGCAGAGGGGCCCAGGATAATGCTCCAGGGCTAGCAGGAGGCACTTGTCAAAAGGATATAAATAAACACACTTGAATGGGGGAATGAACGTCACTGTAGCAGGTTGAGGTGGGAAAAAATACATTACGTTCCTCTCCATGAGCAAAGGTTACCTACTTTCATGACTTCAGGTTTACACAAGGGATCATAATCACAGTAAATAATACAGCAGATCTCGTGCGATAAAAGAAGTTTCATTTTTATTTTGCTTTCAGTTAACATGGAAAGTATTAATTTCGAATTAGACATCAAAAACAAAAAAAAGAAAAAAAAAGAAAACAAAAAAAAAAGAGAGAAAATAAATAAATAACAGGCATTTTTTCTACCCACCCCCACCAAGAAAGAAAAGTTTTGGGTATCTGCAAAGAGAGTGACGCAGCACGGCATGTTCAGGAGTGCATGAAGTGGAGTTTTTTCTATTTTTGAAAATGTACTTGGCCTATCATGAGCATGTCCACAATAAAAGTGCGATCGTGAACATGACGCTGCAACAGCGCCCTCTTTGTCAAGTTTTGCAGAAGCTTCATATGTAAACACATCACCATTAGGCCCCGTGACTAAAATCACACAATGCTAAAAGCACTGAATACACGCCTCAGCACTTCCGCGTGATGATTTTTACCCCGGCCCTCCATCTCAGACTTTAATGTTATGATAAATATGCTTCTAGGAGGCAACAGGAGACAACTGTTATTGTTTTTAATATTATAAAGGAGAAAAAATAATTATAAGCTGATTATAGCTAAATAATAGTAATAATAATAATAGTAATAATAATAATAATAATAATAATAATAATAACAATAAACAAAAAAAGTAAACACTTACAATGTTATCATCTACTTGTGAAAACATTTTACACAGATACTATCACAGCAAATCAATATTTTATTTTGGTACACAAAAGCTGTTATAACTGTAGAGAAAGGTGGAGCCTCGTGGAAGCCATGATGGAAGTCAGAAAGGTCGTAAGAGCATCAGATGCTTTTGTAATACAGACAAATGGGACGTCACTGAAATTAATGGAACACGACTGCTCGAGCTTTCGGTACAAAAAAACCAAGACGTGCAAGGAGACCTCCTCCAGATGCGGTGATGATAACTGCCAAATAAAAATGCTGAAAGTCTTCTGCCCAAAGAGCTGAGTGTCAAAGGCATCTAATACCGTATCTAACACTCACTCAATTGATTAAGAGAATATAAGGCTTTTTTTTTTAAACCCCTCCGGGATTAGATATAAATAAGTCATTATGATCCACACTCCATACCAGTAGGTGGTGGTAATGCCAACTGCCATAAAATAACAACAAAGACAACAACCTTCGCCAGCATCAAGAAAACAAAGTGTGCAATTAATAAAGATGGTTTTAACTATATTTTAACCTGCTTTAAAACCAAAACCTGGAATTCCTAATTAATCTGTGACTTTTAAACCAAAACTCTGGATTAGTCTGTGACCTTAAAACCAAAACTTCAAATTCATCTGTGACC
Organism: Neosilurus hyrtlii; assembly: GCA_028564935.1. NCBI lineage: Eukaryota > Metazoa > Chordata > Actinopteri > Siluriformes > Plotosidae > Neosilurus > Neosilurus hyrtlii. Next base: position 24,374,394 of record JAOUQZ010000004.1, read on the forward strand.
TTAAAACCAAAACTCCGGATTAATCCTGTCATCTGTACAGAGCTGAATATCTTTCAAAACGGGAAATCCTGCTGCTTATAAATGAGCCCAAATCAAAAATATATATAAAAACAGTTTTAAAAAAAAACACACACAGTAAGGGCATCATCATCTTCATAACAGTCGACTAATTAGGCTTAAAACAGACTCCGCCTTACTGGGTATTGCCAGGCAAGCAGACCGCAAAAGGCTCGGCTTTTGGTGAAGGTGAGGAAAGGCACTTAGCATGATTGATGGCGTTGAGGTTTACACTGAGAACACGCACCGACGGTAGGTTTGTGAAATCAACATATCAATTACTCTTTTAAAATAGTGATGCAGTGTGCACTAGCATCATCATCATCATTCACATAAATAAAGATCACCCAGCCGCTAGATTTTTTTTATTTATACGTGTTCCTTCATCAGTATATTGATATACCTGGTCCATTATGCATCCAAAATGAGTATTCTGCTTCCAGCGAGACACTTCTTTTACTCTAAAATTGTATAAAGGTCTTGGATCAGCTTGTAAGTGATTTTTAAAAAGTATATTTAGGGATTCAGGAGGGGGAAAGTATTTTAAAAATAGCCAGTCTTGGGAAGTATGCTAGAAATGACAAATGACACCCAGTTTGTTCCCTTGTTTCTTTTTAAAAAATTAAATAAAATGCAGAAATGCAGGCTAAAGGCACCTGAAAGATGTACATGATGACTTCATTCTCTTTTCATAAAACGACGGAACACTGTTTAAGTAATTCAACCAGTCTTTTTTTTCTCCTTTTTTTGGTTTTTCAGGGGAAGGTGGATTTTTTTTATAGACACCGAGGGAGATTTTTACTTTTTATAGCATTTCTAAAGGAGTGTCATGGGACACTGAGAGAGAGAGAGAGAGAGAGAGAGAGAGAGAGAGAAAGAGAGAGAGAGAGAGAGAGAGAGAGAGAAAGAGAGAGAGAGAGAGAGAGAGAGAGAAAGAGAAAGAAAGAAAGAGAGAGAGAGATTTACATTCAACAATCAAACAGGGGTGTTGCAGCATCTGTACCAATATCCAAAAACTGCATAACAGCAAGACATGTTAAGGCTTCAGTATTCCTTTGTGTGCAAGATAAATTCTGTATTTAAAAAAACAGACATTTATAACCTTTTTGTGCATTTTTAATGTTTATGCTCTTTTATACGGTTATCTTTGGTTTTAGATTGTGCATGCATGTGTGTGTGTGTGTGTGTGTGTGTGTGTGTGTGTGTGTGTGTGTGTTAAGTGCACCTACTGGGACTCGGCTTCAGCCTTGCTCACCACACAGAAGCAAATTGGCATTAATTATGCCATGGCATGTTAAAGCCACCCTGTGCTTTTGTTTGGATTAAAGCTTCTCAAAATAAAGAAGCGATCGTATGACTGTAACATGAACCAAAGGGAGATTTAATTATTATTTTTTAAAATCTTAATAATAATAATAAAAATAAAAAGGCTGGCGAACATCATCCAGAAGTGGGCTATAGACAGGAGAAGCAGACGGAGGATAGATTCAGTTGGCCAGAGTCAGAGCGTGCATGTGCTTGGCGACGTGGTACACGTAGGTGATGTCAGGCCGTTTCTCCGGATCTGGAATGATGCACATATCTACCAGCTTTCTCAGCTGGGTTTCAAAAAAAAAAAAAGAGAGAGAGTGAGAAAATAAATCATACATGATTGACTGGTGATGCATAAATACACAAACACACATACACCATGTTTTGTCTTAAGTTGAGCAGATTACACCCCCCCCACACACACACACCCCCCACCCGAAAAAAATGCAGCAATTTAAACTTTGCAATTATCAATTCCTGACAAATATTTTTATTAGTGCGTGAAATCCTCCTAGAAAACCACCGAGCTCGTGTATAAAGTCCCGTTTCCTCCAGGAGCCAATAAATCGACTCGAAATCAGGCTAAAGCTTTCAACATGCTCGCTGCCTCACACACTCGAGTCCCCAAAATTCACACTCGCGTGCTACCGAAAGACAGAGAAGCGACCTCAGCCCCGACGACGGCATCATTAAAAGAAGAAAAAGAAAAGGAAGGGAAAAAACCCTCTCCCCAAATACCTAATCACCATGGCAACCGGCTCTTTCTAAGCGCAGGCTTGGCTGCTGCTGCTGCTGCTGTCTCCTAATCAGCGCGGCATGTGAAATGCAAATCCAGCCCCGGTGCAGAATTAGTGGAGGCAGGGAAAAAAAAAGGTGGCTTGGGGAGTAGGGAGAGAGTGTGTGTGTGTGTGTGTGTGTGTGTGTGTGTGTGTGCAGGGGGGGGCAAATCAGGATGCAGATATGTAAAATATTCATATACCTTGTTTAAAGAAAAAAACAAAAAACATAAAGAGGTGCGAGTCGCAGATTTTCTGATGAGGGAAAGGGGGTTGTCTGTCAGGAGACGGTAAATGACACACCAAAGATGAGCGACTGACAGTTTTTTGCCGTTCACCTTCAGGAGCATTGTTTAAACACAGACGGAGATGGATGTGGGCCCTCTGTCTGTGCTGGAGGGTGGTTTTCGTTTATTTTATTTATTTATGATTCTATCTATCTATCTATCTATCTATCTATCTATCTATCTATCTATCTATCTGGGGGGGGGGGGGTATTTGAGCTCGTGAATACAGAAGGACAACATGAGCGAATGTTGCTGATGATGGTGGCTGGTGGTTTACAAAGCGATGGCGAATATCAGGGCTTAGATATGCTTAGAAATACGCTCGGAGACACTCACTCCAGCACCGAGAACTTTCAGCACACACTGCTTAAACATGTCACTTTTACATTTACACACTGTAAAAATTTTGTTCAGAGACCAGAAAGAACTTTAGAAAGAAAGAGCAGCCGCCGGGGAGCCAGGGGGCGCTCATGTGCCCTTGTGCACACACTTCTGGCCAGTCGGAAACCTTTGCTATTTGTTGTTCGTGGTGCTTTGACTTTTTTTTCCCTACTGCTAACAACAATACTGTAATATATCAGGTTTAATTGCTTGAAACAAAACACAGCAGCCACATTTATATCTACAGCAGCATGTCCAATCTCATTCGCAGAGGGCCGGTGTGGGTGCAGGTTTTCACTTCAACCAAGCAGCAGCTACACCTTCCACCTGTTTCACTGATCGCAAAAAAAATAAAAATAAAAAATTATTGTACATTAGTGTTTCGATTTTGAAGCTGGGTGGGAGCCTTCTTTGTGAGACCACCTTGCTTTAAGATCTCAAAACAGAGCCGTTGAAAGCCAAGAACATCATGAAAACCCTCAACATTTAACTGCTGACAGTCAGAATACCTTAAATTCATATTACTGTACCAACAGTTTCACTGATAATTACGATTAATTGGACAAATATTACATTAAAAAGCTCTGCATAGCTGAAATTTGGCAAAAAAAATTTAAATGAAGAGGATGTAATTGTTTCCATTTTCCCCATCTTTTCATGATACATATCAGGGCTTGAAAAATCTTCTGGAGCCTTAGTTCCCGGTCGGGCAACCTTGTTTTTGTGATTTTTCATGTTTTGGTGCCCAGTAGTTTTTTCTTGGTGCCCAAATATAATATGTAATTTACAAGTAAAAAAAAGCCTCCTTCATGATTTCTAGTGTGTTTTTTTCTATTTCAGGGGTTGCTTTGTTTGAAGTGAATGTGTGGAGTCAAAAAAAACAAAAAAAAAACAACAGAAGTTAAATAAATCATTTTATTTCAAACTAAAAATAACAGCTTTGTTATTTCAGATTCACTCTCCATCAGAGTTTTTAGTAATACAGTTTCCAATACAATGGAGTCTATAAATGCAATTTACTCTCAACTTTATCTGGTTGCATGAGAACAAAGTCTGCCACAGCCATTTTGTCACATTTTATGACATCTGATAAACGGAAATCATAATTCTCGCTCAAAACGACAGTGTTTCAGAGGATAGCTTGATAGCAGACGATTTATGCAGTAGTGCCCTCACCAGCGGTGGTTGGAAAGTGAACGACGCCAATTTCTGACTAATATTTTTAATGTACCTGCATTCCCTGCTTTCTTCTGTTCCTGGGTGTGCTCTGGCACCTCAGATTGTCGCTTTTTGGGCCGGATCAGTGGCGTTTGGGGCGTTTTTACACACCCAAATAAATCGACTTGTATGTATCACATTTTTATGGTGAGCAGACGGTGCGTAATCTGGGTTCCTACATCCGGGACACCGGAGTCTGAGTATGGCAGCAAACAAACTTTTATTGACTTACATGCAAATGTCCGTTCCAGCTAGTGATCAGTGTGTTGTGGTGTGTGTGAGTTCGCTCTGTTTGACGTGTCTGTTGTGCTACGAAATGATTTTGAATACGGTAGTTCAGTTTTTGAAGACGGGAATCGGGTGCCCGGTTGGGCATGTTGTACTCTGCATTTTATTGATTTTTGGTGCCCCTGTCGTCGGACTGGGTGCCTGCGGGCATTCAGGCACCTGATTTTTCGAGCCCTGCATATATGAGTATAACTTCCAATTGCAGAGTGGTGTCACTAAGATGGCTGCCAACCGGCTTCAACACTAATGTGCAGTCTTGTCTGTTTTTATTCTTATAATATTTCAGCCCCAGTGCAGCTAACTGGGTTCTCAAAAGCTCTTGTGAGTGTCTCACTGTCTGTGGTGAGAAGCATGTAAAAGAGAGTAGGCTGCATAGCCGTCAGCGTGTTTCTGCCCTGCGATGGCCTGGCGAGCTGTCCAGGGTGTACTCTGCCCTAATTAGGATCAAGTGGTTCAGAAAATGAATGAATGAATGCAGTATATTTAAAATTAGTGATTAAAACAGGTGGAAGGTGTGGCTACTGCTTGGTTGGAGTGAAAACCTGTACCCACACTGTGAATAAGACTGGACACACCTGAAGTAGAGGAAAGTTTATTTAAGACATTTCTACTAAATTGCAATACTCCCAATATTCAGTTTTTCAGGTCTCACGGGGATGCAATAATTAATCATTAAATCACCGAGCGCTACATCAATGTCTGAATAGAGCATGCAGTACATGTACACACCGCCTACCTACTGAATACGGTGGAACAAACCGCTGGTACACTCTTATCTGTAACCTTACCACATCTCCTAAAATATATATTTTTCCATCATCAACTTATCACATGAGTAAAGTCACAGTCAATGAATGAATTAATGTGTGCTATGCATTAATGGGCGGTGTAGTGGTTAGCACTTTTGCTCCACAGCAAGAACGTCTTGGGTTCGAGACCCGGGCTCGGCAAGGGTGTTTCTGTGGAGTTTGCATGCTTTTGTGGGTTTCCTGTGGGTGATCCATTTTCCTACCACAGTTCAAAGACATGCACATTAGGCTAACTGGTTGTTCCGAATTGCCCTAGGTGTGAGTGTGAGTGGATGTTTATCCTTAAGATCAGGTTCTACAGGGGCCTCGCAGCCATCACAGAAAAAACACACACTACAGTAGAAACCCCAGAAGTGGCTGTGGGAAGTGTAATGCATAAATTTCAACACATCAAAGTTTACAGCTGATTTAAAAAAAAATGTATTTCCTGTAAAGATGATGATATCAAACATTGTGGGTGACGATTAGTTTCAGCAAATTTAACAAATCGGCGCTGTCAGCCAAATTTAGCTTGTCTCCAAATTTAGTCTTTTTCTTTCTATTCTTCTTTGTTTTTTTTGCAAAAATCATTGCTATGGGTCACTCTTAATATCAGTTTACGGGTGTTTAATATCAAACCAATTAAAAACATTAAAAAGAACCTATGAACTAACTCTCGTAGCACCACTGGATCTTCGGATTGTCACTAAATCCTTTTATCTCCGGTTCTATTGGATCTCTACATTATTTGCCTGCTTTAAGAAATGATGAAGCTGATTTCGTTTGCTTGTTCACACACACACACACACACACACACACACACACACACAACGGCGAGACATTGAATTGAGCCTCCTAGCGTTGTGGGAGGCTAAAACATATCTCAGCTGACTCTGCGAAGGTGGGGTACATCCTGGACAGCTCACTGACCATCGCACGGCCAACACAGGCAATTTGGAACAGCCATTGAGCCTCTTGTGCATGTCTTTGGACTGTAGGAGAAAACTGGAGGACCTGGAGGAAATAACCCTAACCCTGTGGGTCGTACCACGTGTTAAACAAAACTCACATATTTCGAATAACTTTCTTAACTAAAGCAAAATGCTTGATTCCCTGTTAATAAAACCAACCGATTTACATTTCAAAAATAATTTTTAAGGAACACATTTGAAACAAACACACATAAAAATTTTTCTTTATCTAAACTGAGACAATCCACAGAGACGCATTCCAATCTCAACAAGCCAAAACTAAACAGGGTAAAAATATTACATTCCCCAGCCTCGTTAAACAGCTGCACATATTTAACTACTAAAATAAAATAATGAATGAATGAAATGTGTTATAACTGGTATTCATTTCTCCAGTGAAAGTCTCAGAGATTTTTAACTCCTGCTCCACAAAAAACATTTCCTCCTTCGTTCTGTGGTACACCTTCTTCGTTTCTCCAGTCGAGTTAAAATCCACATGACCTCAGCCAGAAATAACATTAAACTGAGCTTAATTAAGCAAGACATCTGCATGGTGTAACTGAATCCCCTCAATCTTCTTTTTTGTCTGTTTGTTCCTTATACTAAATGAAAACGGCTTTGCACACTTTGCTGCCCCCGGTGGCCTCACTGTGCTATTACCTTCCACCTGACCTTCCTGTTATCAAGTTTCCATTGCTGGTTGAGTGGTAAATACAAAAATTCATATCTGTCATTTTCCATAATTGACATAATCATTTGAGTCAACTAATCACCACATGTTTAAGAGTTGTTATTATTATTATTATTTTTGTTGTTGTTGTTGTTATTGTTGTTGTGGCGGCACAGTGACGCAGTGGTTAGCGAGTTCGCCTCACAGCCAGATGGCCTGGGTTCGATTCTTGGTTGTTTCTGTGTGGAGTTTGCATGTTCTCCCTGTGCTTGTGTGGGTTTCCTCTGGGTACTCGGGTTTCCTCCCACAGTCCAAGAACATGCACAGCAGGCTAATCGGCTGTTCCAAATCGCCCCATGACGCGAGTGTGAATGGCTGTGTGTGTGTTAGCCCTGTGCTCTGCTCCACTTTCAGAGCGTACAGTCAGTCAGGTGCTCATAGCATATTTTAAAGTCATCACATTCACACTCCTGTGCTCATTTTTCAGCCTAAATAATCAGTTTGATGTGCCTCCACATAAAATTTTATTTGGGTTCTCTTTACTTCTGGTGCTTTCTCACAGACTCATGCTGCAACAATGCAAAAAATGTTAAACTTGCTCTCTAGAGGTTTGTCGCTCCCACGATACTGTAGCCGCGCAACATGGCGGCCCTGTGGAAAAGGACCCGCCCCTATGTAGATATAAAGGGCTCATTCTAAACTAATGAAAAAAATAACAGTGATTCATACTAGGGTGACGCACGGTGGCATAGTGGTTAGCGCGTCCGCCTCACTGCAAGGGCCTGGGTTTGATTCCCGTGCTCGGGCGTTGTTTATATGGCAAGTGATTGAGTGATTCATACTATATATAATTATGAATGCAACAGTCCATTTCTGCCAAGTAATCTCCCTAAATCCTCCATACGGGACCCTAACAACAACAACAGAACAGAAGCTGTGTAGTTTTACCTGCAGATACACAAAAACATCTGAGAGCCAACATCCATCATTGACTCTGTCTACATCTAGATTACTCGTTCCTTATGAAACTGCATCACTGTCAGAACAGAAGTTTGAAGCTGATACCAGGTATCGATTCTATTCCATTTTACCAGAATTCCTTTGTTTTGGTGACTTCTACACGGTTATGTACGTAAAATAAGGTTGATGATGTCTGAACTGAAATGTCTCACCTCTTCCGAGTAGTGATCAGATGGGAGAGGGGGATAGTCGCACTGCTCAATCTTTTTACAAAGAGAGTACAGGTTCATCTTGTCCCCATAGAACGGACTCTGAAGAGCGGCCATCTACGATAGAGGGAAGAAAGAGCACTTAGATAACACAGGAATGGCACAGAATACCTGGAGTGCAGTCCAATGCATTTATATTTCATTATATTGCATTTATAATTCATTACAAATATTTTTGAATCCTATATTTTATTTTATATTTTGCATTTTTATATTTATATTGACCTTAACTATGAAATCCTTTAATTAGTTTTAGTTATTGTAATTTCTTTCTGTTGTTATTTTGATCATTTATTCTTCACATTTTAGGACGGTCGTACTAAGCATTTCACTACATATTGTACTGGATCACATTGTTATGTCTGAGTCACGTCATGGAATAAATGACTAAGAGTTACAAAGTTCCGGGAGAAACTCTTTAGCTGGCCAATCATTCGCCACCCAATGAGTTCAGTATCACCCGCTAACACATTACCGTTTCAATCCTCCCTATTACTCTTTTCAAATCTCTGATTTCTACAACTGCATTTTCTATTCAAATAAAAAAAACTCATCATAATCTTTAGCCTGGTACATCACAGCTAATATAAAAACAGAAATAGGTCTGAGAACATCTAAATTCTGCTTTCTACATAAAAATATTATAAATTTATATAATATTTAGATTATATAATCACTATAATATTTAATAATTTCAATAAACACCTTAATAAAAATTAAGGTGTGCTTTATTGTTTCTTTTCCACTGCAGTATTGAACACATTTCACTTAAAGCTCTTAAACCGGAGCACATCGGGTATAAAACTTTTTTTATAAGCAACCTTTAAATGAACACCTGAGCTTTTAACCTTCTCATTTCAGTCTTTCCCTTTTCAGTGCTGAGCAAATATTTACTCAGTGTATTTAAGCCACTGATTTAACTCTGGGTGGGGTAATTAAATATGCAGATATGCAGGCAATGTTTATTTAAGCAAGTCCTTTAGTTCATCTTTTCCATCTATGGAAAGTTTCCAGCTTTATGTCAAATAAAGGCTATTTATAAATTGTAACCATATATACACCTATTAATACACTGCACGACACCACAAAACATAATTATAGTAATTGTATATGCTATTATTTAGTTTAGACAGCCTTTAGTCTTGATTACAGTGCATAATCTCCATGGCATTGTTGCTCCAGTTGGTCCGGTTGAGGCTCGGCAACATTAATTTGGCAATAAAATGAAGTCAGCTGATGATCTGAATGTAGTGAATGAGCAGGTATCACATCAATGCACTTTTTCTTCCCTGATGGCACAGATATAAAATGGAGACTTGAATAATGAGCGAGTGGTTCAGGGAGCACAAGGAATCATTTTCACATATGTACTGGCACCCCAGAGTCCTGATCTTAACCCTATTGAAAGTCTTGGGGATGTGCTGGAGAACTTTATTTTTTTATTAGTTTGATTTTTCCCTCATCGATTCAAGACGTTGGTGAGAAATGAACCCGACACTGGATGGAAATGTGTTGTTGCTTAAGTTTGTTGAAACTTGGGGGATTACACACTGTAATCAAGGCTAAAGGCAGTCTAAACAAATATTACAGCATAATATTTTTTTCAGACCAGGCAGTGTATTAATATAATACATATACATAAGAACTTCAAACAATAAATCGTACATTAACAGGACTTCCATACATACAAGACTTTCAAAGATAATGTGGTTTAACAAATCCATGCTGGAATATGATTATGACATGAATACAGGTGTTTCCAGATGTCTCTTAGATACACACATTCACACGTAGAGATGTCATATTATAAGATAAATACTTGCATTTTAAAGGTTTTTATTTTGGGTCTCAGTGCATGCTGGGAGTATGGACATATGAGTCACGGTGTTCTGATTGGTTCTCTGTGTGATGTAAGAATCTTATGTGCATGTCATCACCACACCCCTGACTCACTCACTCACTCACTCACTCACTCACTCACTCACTCACTCACACACTCACACATTCACACACACACACACACACACACACACACACAGAATCTTTGCGGCAACAAGGAACATGAACTTGTTAAACGGATAATTAAACTAACTAAACTAAGACAGGTGATACAAATAAACTTCTAAGCTTTCTTTCTTTGCTCCAGACCAAATTTAGGAAATATAGAATTATCACACCACCTTCAGATACCTTTCCATGAAATATCTATCAGGAGCTCTGCTCTTAGGCAGTGCCAAAATCTTTATATTTTCGTGTAATAGCAGGATTTCATCATGCTTCCATTTAACAGCCACAGCAGCTGAAAAATCAATCAGTAACTCTCATCTTTAAAAGAAAACGGGTGATGCCATAAAACACAGTCTGCAGCAGCCTTAAGACTTTATGATCTCTTTTTAACGAACATAATGCCAGATTCATTAAGCTGTACTGCAGAACTGGAACATTGACTACAGCCGAACACGGGTGTGGCTTCAGGCGTTAGAATGAGGTTCAAGAAACCGGCTGCGGTTTTGCCTTATAACATTCTCAGGCACACACCCTTTCAATCTTTATCTTCTCTCTCACATGCACAATGGAAGCACAGCCACTCAATCTTCATCAAGCAGTAGCTGACAGACTGGCTGCAGTTCTGTTGGAGTAAATAATAGACGGCGCTGAATGACGGCTTTTGGGGTTGATGAAGATATCAGGCAGCTGAGATGCAGCCTACTGAACATATGACTCTCGGGGAGGGGAGGGGGGGGGGGGGGGTTTTATCATGTCCTGCATGATACAGGCAGTGTGCACGACAGATCCTTCAAGGATCACGACACTTCTTATCACTGTAAACTAGTGACGAGCAATATAAAAGTAAATCAAGATGTGATTTTTCATTACATGATACTGTGATACAAATCCGTGTTCACAATGAGGCTATTTGGCTTACTCTATTTTCCCCCCCAAAATGAGGACTGTGTTTATGTGGAATTAATAGCACAATTGTAAAACCAGATTTGCAGCCATCAGACTTAATATTTTTTTAACTTGATAAACAAAAGTGTTTTTGTGATTAGAACATGGTTGACAAATGGCAGCAAGGAACGACGCCATACTGTCCAGTCTAGAAACAGAAAGACTAGTACCAACAATTTCTAGCTAGCTTTGACAGTACAGGAGAGAAACACTGACTGAAAAAGCATTACGTGGTATTTTGTGTATACAAATGTAGTAACATTTCCACAAATGGAAAAAACTACAACAATGTTTCTTTGCCAATGTTAGCAATTGTTAGGATTAGCCAAAGTTAAGAGACTTTACCTGTTTTTGAAGTCACAATGGGAAAACCTCAAAAGTTTTACGGCTCAAACCTCAAACAGCACTACTTCCAACTTCAATTAGCATTGTCACCGCGACTACTACCTCAACCCTGCACCCCCAATTAGGTTCGGCTAATTTAAACCTATCACCTAACTTCCCTATTGCACAACTAAACTCTAAGGTGCATGAAGCGGACCACCACATATTTCTGATGCAGTTCAATAGCCGGCATTACACCACTTATGCATACAAAACGTCACAAACTCCTGTGATTGGCTAACGTTACTGTGATTGCCTGGGAAGAGAGAGCAACGCCACTTCTCCCACCCAGAGACCACAGCCACCAGTAGTAGATAGTAATGACATTGCTTGAATTTAAACTCTTGACTGTGTGACCACTTTTCTCTTGCGCAACTCATGAGCCATTACATCATATGGAATTACAACATTAGCATAACAAAATCCTGTATCTGTTGTCAAAACAAGCAAACTTGTTTACTAGCACTAAGCTAGCTTTAGGTAGTTATAAATAAATCTTGGGGATTGTCCTTTTGACAGATTCAACTACTATTAGATAATTCACTAAGATCAACATGCAAGCTTCCAAAGATACTTTACGGGGATAAATTGTAGATATCATCCATTGTGCCATCTTTGAATATGACCATCTTCAATTCACACATCAGTCCTGGATGTTGTATAGTTCTGGGGTTGACTGATGAGGCCAATCTGTCCCCGGAATGTTCTGTGGCAGTGGAAAGGACAACAGATCCTGGACTGCTGAGGAGGTGAAATTGCTGTTGCATGCGCAGGTCTTACACACCCACCGCAGTGATTTGGCTGCCTTCATGCCTCTAGTTTCAAAACTGGCCGTTAAACTGGTGATTACTCCATACCAGGCTGACTGGCTTTGGGCCCAGGTTTCCCATGATGTGTGACCGAGGTCAAAATCCATCAGAGCCACTTTTAAAATACCTTTGTATAGTTTCTTTTCACCACCATGGGTGTGTGTGCCAATCTGCAAATGCTCATACAGGATGTACGTAGTTCATTGTCCAGCGGGAGCCACATATTAATGTAGTTAAATGAAACTTGTCATATTTACCTTAATTTGCCAAGTAGCCCTCATCTCGAGATCAGAAATTAACGTGACTTCTGTCTTTACCTTTAACAGGATTTTTTAGGTCTGTACACTGTAGCAAATGTGCATCAATGACCCTGTACTCATTTTAAATCATCTCAAGATTTCAAAGTGCAAACACAACAACAAACAGACCAGCGAGTGATTTGCAGCAGAACACAATCAGCAGGGCTGGCTTTGAGAGCTCACCACAGAACACCTGCTGCTAATAAAAGCCATGAGCTCAGAGCCTTGTTTTGTTTGTTTAAAGAAGGTCCAAGTGATGTCGAGTCATCAGTACATGCTGGAACTTGAACAGACTTAAAAAATTCACTACTCATCTCATGTTGAAGTCCTGAAATATACAACACTGGAATACACAGCGGGGGAATAGCATTCCCTAAAAGTTTCATGGTGCTTCTTTTGTTTTGTTCAAGTGATTCGTTTGTCCTTAAAACAACTGCTTAAAGTTACAGCAGAAAAGAACAACAGAACATAGTGTAAAAGTTAGCGTTATACAGGTGCAACACACCAACCTTTACCTCTAGTAGTAGGGCAGGCAGACAGTCCAGACAGAGCAGGCTACATGTATATACCACAGCATGTATGTAGGCTGTAGCTTTGCTAGAAGTACTCCTGTTTTAGTTTCAAGTACAGACCTGATTTCAGCTCTTCAATAATGTATATAAACACTTGAGATAGTTACACTTTACGGCCAAATATTTGACAATCACAGCAACATTACACAGTGACATTACAATTCCCCTTCACTGGAACTAAGCGTCCCATGCCTACAGGCATAACAATTCCACTGGCCGCAAAGCAAACTGCATGAAGACATGGTTTTCCAAGGTTGGAAATGAAGAACTCAAGGGTTTCGTACAGAACCCTGACCACAACCCCACTGAACACCGCTGGGATGAAATGGAACACCGGCTGCACCCCAGACCTCCTTATCCAACATCAGTGCCTGACCTCGTTAATGTTCTGACGGCTGAATGTACACAAATTCCCACAGCCTCGCCAAAAAAATTGGATCTCGAGATCAAACCAGAAACCCTGGAATGGGAGAATGTTACTGGGAATAAGCATAAATTTTGTTGTGTAAGCAGCAAACTCTATGTGTGAAGTCTAATGTCAACGTGTTACAACACCCATACCTGTACTGAAACATTATAACCGCCTACCTAAAATACTATTCCTTCTCCACACCAAGCCACAGACCTTGGCTGGTGTCCTATGGTAGCTGGAAGCAAGACATTAGCAGCAGACCCTTTAAATTTTGTACATTTTGAAATGGAGGTGCCACTGATCTGACTTTTTCCATAATATTTCACAGATGCTCCACCAGATTGAGATCTGGGGAGTTTGGATGCTGAGTCAACACCTTCAATTCACCATCATGTTCCTGGAACCATTCCCGAACAATGTGTGCTGTGTGACGGTGCACTGTTCTGCTGAAAGAGGCCGCCACCATCAGGGAATACCACTGCCATGAAGGAGTGTACCTGGTCCACAACAGTGTCTACATAGGTGGTATGTGTGAAATTGATCTATTTGAAATGTCCAAACCCAGGGTTTCCGAGAACTTTTTCCAGAGCACCACACTCCCTCCACCCACTTGTCTTCCTCTAATAGTTGATCCTGGCTTTTTCAGATGCATACACTCCCAGACAACCATGTAATGTCAAAGAAAAAAGGTCTCATTGGACATGGCCATCTTATTTCATTGCGGTAGGTTGCACCTCCCACTGTACACTGCTTTGCAGGGATTAGTGTATCATTTGGAGGCTTCTCAGCCCAATAACGCAGTATGTGCTGTGATACGATTATTCTGTAACAGCCCTTAACATTTTCTCATGTCAGTCTGGACCAGACAGGATAGCTTCCACTGCCTTGTGCATCAAAGAGCCTTGGGTGATCAAGACCATGTCACCGGTTTGTAGCTAATCCATCCTTGGATCACACGTACACCTCTGTATACTTTGATGTTTTGAAGATTCTTGGACTCAGTCTGGCCGCAAAGATTTGACCCTTGTCAAAGTTGCTGTGGTATTCCGTCCTGCCTATTTCTCCCACAGCTAACATGACTACAAGAAGCAACTTTTCACTTACTGTATGTTAACCTTCAGGGCAAGGGTGGAGGAGAGGACAGATGTTGCTTTGCTTCCAAAAAAACCCCCAAAAGCTTGGATGATTGTTTTTCAGGTTTCCAATTATAGATGTCTGAATTGCAAAACACATCCAAACACCTTCCTTGCTTAGTTATAACTGTTTTTGTTTATGAAGCGCAATTTTACAAGTTTGTACAAAAAAGCGATAGAATGAGACAGACAGAGACAAAGTGAGTAAGTAATGGGTGAGAAATTGAGTGTCGGAGTGAGAGAGCACCCCAGTCTGGACTGTGAAGGATTGGCAAAGAAGAAGACAAGAAGAAGAGAGAAGACGAGAAAAGAAACACTATCACTGCTCCTCATGCTAACACTAATACAGTTCAGCACTTTTCAGAGTCTGAAACATTCCCACAAACACAACCCGCTCAGGCTGCATGGACTGCTGGGATATTTAACCCTCCAGCAAAGATGGGATTTGGTGAATGTCTTTAGGACGTACAGGACACGTAGATCAGGCGAGAAGCTGAGTCAGCGTCTTCAAGGCTGAACAGATATGAAAAAATGGGGAAGGAAGAAACGGCGTATAGCTGTTTTGTATTTTCTCGAAGACGAGCCTCTATCAGTTTTAGTCACTACAAGTGACACACTGTATGCATGACAGTCCTAATTCAAGGGTATTAAAGACAAGAATTCACACAGATGTGGAAAGTAGGGATTTTTCTTTCAAGCATGGGGTATGTAAAGCAAGAATACAGTTTTACTGCAACATCTGGCTCTGTTCGATACGCCGCTGCTCTTGCAAAAAAGTTCCTCAGGGTAATTACAGTGCACAGCACACACGTTAGGCCAGCCTAAACCAGCTGTGTGTGTGTGTGTTTAAGACAAACAGGACACCACATGTGATATCAGCCCCACTGAGTGTCTCCTTGCACATGCTCAGGAGTAGTGAGCATGCGATTTTTTTTTCCACGTGGGGGAGTACAGGAGGAGCAGCTGCAGCCAACAAAGGGTTAAACAAGGACCACTGTGTTTTCATGCATCCTCTGCTGCTGACAGATGAAAAATGTCAACTGTCCTGTTTTCTATTTTGGAGTTTTTGCACTATTCATCTGGTTCATTAGTGGCGGGCCGCTTGTGGCCCTGACAGCTGCTCGGCCTGCGCTCGTGGCCCCTGAATTTTTCAGACTAATTTGATTCGATGGGCGAGATGATTGACTTGCTCTCTGACCCCCCGGAGCCCAGAGGCACTCCTCATTGTTATTCCGGAGCTGTCCGACACACACTGCGCTGGCCTGCTGTCTGACTGCGCACGGACACACACACAGCAATCCTCTTCCACAAAGGCACCACACCCACACAGAAATGCATGTGACTGTACACACACACACACGCACACAAAAAAACACACATGGTAACACACCTGAGTGCATTTAAAAACAAACTGTCACAGTCAGACATACACACACACACACACACACACACACACACAGTATATGGATGGGAGGAGATGGCAAAGTGACCACACAACCTCGACCACCAGGGAAAAGTGAGCGTCAGTGACCATGTAAAGATCTCAAGTGGAATAAAACCATAACTCACCATAACTCAGACCTAATTAACATTGATCTTTTTTCCCCTGCGCAAACCATAACACCCCCCGCCCCAACCACCCCCTTCGCCGGAAAAAAAAGGATGACCCCACGTGGCCCAATACATATCTGCATAGCTTCCAGCAGCGAATCATTATTTCCTCTGACTGTTTTTTCCCTCAGTCATACTTTAATGATATATTAATGATAGAAGTGCACATCAGAAATGCATCTATTAAAGATGTCCCTGTTTTAATGATTCATACTGGTGAGGACATCACACACACACACACACACACACACACACACACACACACACACACACACACACATACAGTCTCTCTCTCTCTCTCGCGCACACACACACACTCAAGTACACTCAAAATCTCTCTCTCTCACACACACACACACACACACACACACACACTCTCTTTTTTACACTTGGAACACACACACACAGACGATTACACTCAAAAACACACACATACACAGAGAGAGAGAGAGAGAGAGAGAGAGAGAGAGAGAGAGAGAGAGAGAGAGAGAGAGAGAGA
>JAOUQZ010000004.1:24494378-24542571 GCA_028564935.1 Neosilurus hyrtlii
AGAGAGAGAGAGAGAGAGAGAGAGAGAGTGAGAGAGAGAGAGAGAGAGAGAGAGAGAGAGTGGGAGATAATGAGAGACGTGTGTATGTGTTTAATACAGTGTGTTATTTAAAAGAAAACAGAATGTAAAGCTGTGTTTATATAAGTGTAATTAAAAAGTAAAAGTGTGTGCATTATATAAAGACAATTACGTTGACATTTTTTCTTCATAATAAAAAGAAGCTCTGATCTGATTGCTTTTATTCTCTGATGAAAAAGTAGCCATGTGCAGTATATTAGTGCAGCAGATAATGAAACAATCGTTCAAATAGTGATGCAAGAATGAAATTTGTACTCTTCAAATCCCACTCTTTCCAAAAATATCGCTGGCCACGCAAAAATCCATGATGGGGGCCCAAAATCCAAGATGTCTGCCCGAAAACGGGCAAAAATGTGTTTTTTCCTTTATAACTTGAAAGGTATCGATTTTAAATCCCATAAATGTGAGAAATATTCCGGGTATTTCGATACCAAGTGCATGTCTGTATCTATTACGATTCTTGAGATACAGCATATAGGTACTTTAACAGACTGAGGAGAGCAGAAAATGGGTTTAGGAGCCATAACTGTGAAAATATTGATTTTTATTTTGATATAGAAATGTACTAAAGTCAAATATAAATATGGCCAATGCAGACATTTCTATACCAAAAGCATGTCTGTAGCTATTAAACTTCTTGAGATACAGCATGTAAATACCTCTGAAGGTCTATGTGTGATGACAAAAAATTTGTTTATCCTTTCAGCCTTCAGTTGGAAAATACAGATTTACTGCTTCACACAGGTATTGAAGCTGGATATAAATGTGGGTGTTGTGGGTGCTTTGTTCAGTGTCTGTTATAGTTCTGGAGATATGACATGCAAAATGAACTTTGTTTGACTCAGAGAATTTCATATACCCGTTCCTGTAACCAAAAAAGGCTGCCCGACTCCTCTATTAAAGATGGCGTTGGGGATGTCTGCAAGAACACATATGTTAATTTACAAAAAAAAAAAAAATAATAATAAAAAATGTCTTGCAAATGTTATCCAGTTTCATATTGTAAATATTCAATGTGAAAGAAGATGCTACATATGGATGACACATAATAAACTTTTTTAGAACAATCCCTCCAAAAATAAGACCACAATAGTGTAGAGTTACACCTCACATTTGCAACTGCACAGTGCTGTACAAGTGAGCACTTGCACCTGCCACGGCAGCCAGATTTACAACCATATTTGGTGAACTGTTGGCAACTCTTGGCTATTAGAGAGTTGGCCGTCCAGAAGACCTGCCATTCCTCACCAACCTTCTGCCATTCCCAGTCTGCAGGGTTCTCAAGCCTCTGGCTGATGCTGGGTTGCCTGAGCCCACACACAACCACCCTGGTAGGGAGCACGCCTGGTGTGTTGGAACAGAGCAGCTCTGGTTGATGGGATTGACTCCTAAAGCCTCTGCTTTCTGGTGAACATGTCAAGCCTGGCCTCATCCACAGTAGCAGCAGTGCTGGATCTGTCATACATTAGGATGACAAACTTCTCCAGAATCTCTAGGTCACAGTCCTCCACTGTGGGAGGGTAAATACTCAGTTTGGAGAATGCAGCCGAGACCTCTGGACATATGTGCCATGTCTGCCAAGCAGTTTTCTTGCCTTTGTTGAGGAAGGCTGACACGGTGTCACACCCTGTAAGGGCATGAAAGAATAGCATGCCTTTGTCCTTCTTCTGGACAATAGGTGACAAATAGGTCATGCACACTGATCCAGCGCAGGCTCTGACCTTGCCCAAATACAAACCACATCTGCTGTAGCCCAGACTGTTGAAGAGCGGTGAACTACATCTCTAATAAAGCGTTAGTATATCTAGATCAGCTGACACTGAACCCCACGCTGAGTTACACAGCAGTGATGTCACCAGTGTGCCCTAGTTTTGTGCTGACATTCACTCTATTGCATCTGTAAGCGTGTCTTAATGCCTAAATTCTGTATTTCTGTAAATTCTGGATTCATAGACCAAAAGCACCATGTGCACACCAAAAATTCATGTTTCATGGTTGCTAAGATATGATTACTTCAAGTTAATGGCAGCCATCTTGGATGCCCTCTTGGTTTTATAATTTTATGTTATAACTGTAATTAAAAAAAGACTCAAAATAAAATAGATTCTCATGTCACAAAATTCACTTAACAACAATGAGTGGTACAATTTTTTTGCTTTCCTGAGTCTGTAGAAGTACAGGGGTGGTGTATCTCAAGAACCACAAGAGATACAGACATGCATTTGGTACCAAAATGTCCACAATACCCAACTTTATATTTAACTTTGATACATTTATGGGGCTTAAAATAAATTTATTTCAAGTTATAAAGGAAAAACCCAATTTTTGAGCTGACGTCTTGCATTTTGGGGTCACCATCCCGAATTTTTGCGTGGCCAGAGGTATTTTTGTCAAGACAGGGATGTGTACCAAATTTCATGCTTGTATCACTATTTGAACAATTCTTGCTATATTTGCAATTATCTGCTGTGCTATATAGAAAATTGAGGATGCATTGTGATATAAAATCGAATCTTTGACAGGATAATCATAATCATTTCAAATCGTGAGATCACTAAAGGTGCACAGCATTACTAACTTACCAAGATGGCCATCTGTAGCGGAACTTAGCGTTTTTTTTTTTTTAAATCTTATATGATATCCATGAGGAACATTAGTGCATGTCAATATCAGCATGTCATACCAATAAATTGCTGGTGGCTGTCCACCAATCAAAAACAAGAAAATATTTTGAATGAGTAGTAAAAGACATTGATGTCATATTATCAATATTATCATATTGGTGAAAAGCCACCAAATAATTCTTGGTATTGCGTCAGTGCCATTGGATAACTGAATTACAGTATAGACATCGGATAAGTTTAAATGATTATTACACTGGTGCACGGTACATATTAATGTGAATAAATAGTGAAACATTTATGTAAAAATTGGACTTTTTGTATGATAGAGAATTATTCTGTCTTGAAGGGTATTATCCACTTCTGCCTTCAACTTCAGCAGGAAAAACCCCTTTAATCGATGATTCTCTCTATTATTCTTCACCTCATTCAAAAAAAAACTTTAACTTTCTTTAATTTATTTTCTAAATTATTTATTTATATTTATATTTATTTTAGTTTGCGTTTCTTGCATAGTTTATACAAAAGGAAATATTAACTGCCTGAATGGTGTATTTAGCGATATCTGCCTCATCTTTAATGAATTAGCGTTATGTAGCTCATCCTGTCCAGGGTATGTGTACTGGAGAAAAGAGAAGAAAAGCAACTGTACTGAGATCTAACCGAGGACTAGCATTATTATACAATATTATCTGCAGCTGGAAATATTACATTCTCTTACAAGGAAGAGTACAGAATAGTCTTGGGCTAATCAGCTGTGATCACATCAGCCTTTTTTCCTCCATTTCCCATGTTGCATATTTTCCATGCCGGTTGTGATGGCCGGGTAAGCAAAAATTGTTTAAAAAAATGCGGCCACAGGCGGTTTATTTTTTAAACTCCTTTAATATAGAAGCTTTTTATTGCTGTGTTAATGAGCATGCAGCTCACTGGGCAAGTAAAAATATGCAAGACAAGTATTGCAGAAATAAATCTCATCTAGTAAGCTGGTGTTAATTGCTATGTATCCAATTGCACTAGTTAAAAAGTTGCTCTCTCTCTCTCTCACTCTCTCTCTCTTTCTCTCTCTTTCTTTCTCTCTTCCTGAATGTTTTTGAATCACCCAAAACAAAAAAAAACAACAAAAAAAACCCCCAGACAGTCTTGTTTCACTCTGGGGACGAAAACAAGAAAAGGAACATGACCTTGTTTTTCAGACTGGACTCCGATCGTAATCACCTTTATTCACTTTTTACATGCTGATACTGAGTATATAAGGAAAAGCACACGGCACGCTGTGCTGTTACAGGAAGTCAATCCAGCTGGGGTAGTGTGCTCGGTGTGAAACATTTCCACTTCGAAAATGCATTATATTTCTTTAACAGTAGTTTTATTCTTCATATACCTCAGATATTCCAACACTGACCCTTTTTAACTGACTTTTGAACTCTTTACAGTCATGTCTATTGCTAAAGAACATCAGAAGACCAGTTAGTTCTTTTTTAATCACTTATTTGTAGCTATACACTGCACGTTTCTTACATTTAAAGTTAATAAGACAACAGAACCAAAAAACAAGGGCACGAACTCCTCTGTCCTGAGGACTGTCCCACATCTGAAAAGTTGCTGACACTTAAGACTCATTCTGTCTCAATCATTACAGGGCCAACACACACACAACCATTCACATTGACACCTAGAGGCGATTTGGAACAGCCAATTATCGCACCGTGCATGTCTTTGGGACTGTGGGAGGAAACCAAAGTACCTCGAGGAAACCCGCGCAAGCCCGGGGGACAATATGCGAACTCCACACACAGACACCCGAGCCCGGGAATCGAACCAGGGACCTTCTTGCTGTGAGGTGGAAGCGCTAACCAGTGGGCCACCGTGCCAGCTTTTTTAAATGATGATTTCTTAATCTGTTTAATACCCAGCTACATACACACAGAAAGCAAGGAGTGTAAAGTGACCATGTAGAGTCAATGAAAGTCAGCAATCTAAGTGACGATGGGTGAAATTTTCTGGAGCAATGCCAAGTATGCAGTTAAACTTTAAGGCAGTGCAATGAAGTGAACGATACTGTTGTTGAGTGACCACTAAACACACTGTTATCACTCTCACTCATTTGCAACAGTTTAATCCTGTTAGGCTTGCCGAAGCCTATCTGAGCTGACACTCGGGGATGTATACACCCTGGACAGTCCGCCAGACCATTGCAGGGCAACACACATAACTGCTCACACTCACCCTCACTTCTAGGTGCAATCTGAAACAACCAGTTAGTCTAATGTGCGTGATTTTTGCAAAAGTAGCACACCACACCATATTGCTTTTTTCCTGTGCTCCTCTACTGCAGATTAAGCTACAGGTACCAGGTAAGTCAGTTTGTTTTTTTTACCCCTGGGCCTAGTAGCTCATCAGAGCCATTGCTTATCCCGGTTTCTGTAGTGTGAAGCGACTAGGAGTTCAACTCCTGCAGATACAGTTTCATGGAAGTTAATTACTTCCTTGTCCATGTTAGCCTCGAACATCATGTTTCGGGCGTGTGATAAAATGGAGCAAAGTTTGGAGAAAGTTTTGCCTATGATATGTAGCGGTGTGCTAGCAGGAGAATTGGTACAGCTATATACTACACTTATTTTATTGTATTATTGTCCACGTGTGTGTGTGTGTGTGTGTGTGTGTGTGTGTGTGTACCTGTGCCTGCTTATTAAGACAAATTAATCTGCTGCGTCTTATCTGATGTGTGTAATGCAGCCTGCTGGGGGATTCGGCATCGAGGTGCATTACATCACTGTGGAGAACAGAAATATTAAATTGTATGTATACAACGGTGCAGTAGAATGCATGAATCTGATTGGTCAGAAGATTTGTTTTGTATATGAACATGGATATCAGGGTCATAGAAGTAAGTTATTGTTTCTGTAGTAGGTGCAGACATTCCACATCATAATTAACAGATGTGTTATTATATATTTTATTATATATGTATATTAAAGATGTGTTGTATTACAAAGTAAAAGGTATAATTGCTGTTGTGTTGTGTTTATTTTTTATTTTTTTGTAAGGAGACCCTTACGTAACGTCTATGGAAGGAGTCTTGTCTGTCAGCGCTTTAGGACAGTCACTGTGCTGTGCAGCGTTTTCCAGCACCGGAAAGTCTTCTCTGTCACAGGACAGAAAAGTGTACGCTTTCCAATTTCTCTGTAAAAATGACAAGCTGCTTTTTTGAGAAAGGGAGAGAGAGAATGAATGAATGTTTGGAAGAGAGAGAGAAAGTTTGGTAAAGAGAATGAGATGGGAGAGAAAAAGAATGATGGAGAGAGGAAGAGAGAGAACAAGCAATTGAATAGAAGAAAGAAAGAAGAGAGCAAGAAAATGATTGCATGAGAGAGACAGAGAAAACGATTGAGAGAGAATGATTAAGTGAGAGAGAGGGAGGGAGTGAACGATTGACTGAGAGTGAGAGACTGAAAGAATGATCAAGTGAGAGTGGGATGGAGAGGGAAAGATCACATGAGAAAGGGAGGGAAGAACTGAGGGAGAGAGAGAAAGAGAGTGAGAAATGTGAGAGAGAGCACGAGTGAATGAGTGTGTAAGAGATATATTGAGAGAGAATGTGAGTGAGAGAAAGATATTGAGAGAGATATTGTGTGAAAGAGCATGAGTGAATGAGTGGGTGAACGGGATATTGAGAGAGAGAGAGAGCGAGAGAGAGAGAGATGGGGGAATGAGTGTTTATAACAGTTAGAACAGGTGAGAACAGGAACTGATTTGTCTCTCAGATGTTCAGTGTCGTTAAACTGAACTCTGAACTGTTAAACCGGGTGAGATTTTATTCTTTATCGTTGTACAAGTGGAATAAAACACTCTGCACTGAGCTGTTCCACATAAACAAAGCTCTTCGGAGGTAACGGCAAACTGTTCACGCGTCACACTGCATCACACCAGCCCAGCCTGATGCATTATCGTCTAACAGTGTGATCTAGACTGCGTTATTCCTTATTTAACTCTCCTGGCCGTAGTGTAAGTGTTGTTATGAGAGCTGACATGCAGTACGCTACACTGCTGTGCTTCAGAGCAGCTGATTGGTGTAGAAAAAAATCTGTGTATTTTATTTCAGCAGCCAGTCTGACTCATGGCTTATTTTTAGGGACATTTTTGTTTATATGCACTTGCTGATGCTCAGGCTGCTCGAGTACCAAGCCACCGCTTATTGATTTCCATCCTGCGACTGTTTATGCTGTGTCTATAGACTGAACCATGGCAAAACAGTTGCTATATTCATTTATTTTCTGCGCTGAAAAAAGAAAAGTAGTACAAAGATATGGAATAATACCCTTCACTATAATAATTATTAATAATAATAATACGCTCCACCCCACTTTATCGTGTGAGATATATATATATATATATATATGGATTATGTGGTATGTACTTTTCCGCACCTGTTCTAGTATGAAGTTAGTATGACGTTGATGATGCACAGCTGGCCCAATACAGCGGCGGTCCCACTAACCGAAAGAGGAAAGTGTTGTTTGTCCAGTCAGTTATGTGAAAAGTTCAGGTCTCGCAGATAATTGTAGATCACTTCCCTTATAATCTGGTGAGGTTAGTCTCATTTCCTGACCCCAGCTCTCAGTACTCTGGCTATATCACTTGAGATGTTATCATAAAACCCACAGCGCACAGAATTACTCATTTAATAACTATGACAAATTGCATTTGTCTTCGGGAGGGGAAAAGTGTTTGACCATGTAACAACGTAACAACTGTGGTGTTGGGAACCTTGAAAAGATGACAATAATGAGTTAGGAATGCAGTGGGGTGTGTCCTTGTAGGAGAAGGCTCACTCACTGACTCACTCACTCACTGACTCACTCACTCATTCACTGACTCACTCACTCACTGACTCACTCACTCACTGACTCACTCACTCATTCACTGACTCACTCACTCATTCACTGACTCACTCACTCACTGACTCACTCACTCACTCACTGACTCACTCACTCACTGACTCACTCACTGACTCACTCACTCACTGACTCACTCACTCACTGACTCACTCACTCACTCACTGACTCACTCACTCACCGAATCACTGACTCACTCACTCACTCACTGACTCACTCACTCACTGACTCACTCACTGACTCACTCACTCAATCATGGCTTACTGACTCACTCACTGACTTACTCACTGACTGACTCACTCACTCACTGACTGACTCACTCACTCACTCACTGACTCACTCAAACACTCAATGACTGACTCACTACCTCACTCACTCACTCACTGACTCA
This sequence comes from Neosilurus hyrtlii, assembly GCA_028564935.1. NCBI lineage: Eukaryota > Metazoa > Chordata > Actinopteri > Siluriformes > Plotosidae > Neosilurus > Neosilurus hyrtlii. The sequence continues at coordinate 24,502,367 of JAOUQZ010000004.1, forward strand.
CTGACTCACTGACTCACTCACTCACTCATTCACTCACTCACTCACCGAATCACTGACTCACTCATTCACTCACTGACTCACTCACTCCCTCACACGGGGCACACCCTGAACAGCTTGCCAGTCTATTGCAGGGCAGAACACACAGCCATTCACTCTTACATCCACACCTAGGGGCAATTTGGAACAAACAGTTGTGTAATATGCATGTCTTTGGACTGTGGGAGGAAACAGATTACCCAGAGGAAACTTTTGCAAGCATGGGGAGAGCATGCAAACTCCACACAGCAAACAATCTGTAATCGAACCCAGGACCTTCTTGCTGTGAGGTGGATGTGCTAACCACTATGCCGTTGCGCTGCAACATATAATAAATAAATAAATAATGGTCTACCCATCTCTAATAAACAGTTAACTGCCAAAGAATAGGTGAATATTGCAGAATATCCCCTGAGCCACTGAGGTGAATAACTGTTTTAGCATATACTACATGGAAACGTAAAAGCAACTAAAATAAGATTTTTAAGGTTTATTTATACGTTAATTTATTCTGTATTGAATGAGGCGAAGTCTGGCTGATTATGCAGATTGAGAGGCTTTTATCTGCCAAGGTTGAAGGACGTTCTGACAAAAGCTCAATTCAAGAATGTTTATTATTCATTCAAAATATTTTCAGCTTATTCAATCCATATGAGGTCAGTTATGGATAAGTTGGCTTGTAGAGGAATACCAAGATTTATTGGATTGACTTCCACTAATCAGAATCGTGAAAATATTTTGAATGAATAATAATATCTAGTACCCTAATTAGGAATAAGCGGTTTAAAAATAAATGAATGAATGAATAATATCTAGTACTATATACTACAGAGGAATGGTGCAATCTGATTAGCTCACTTTCCTTGAGATATTAAATATTATTCTGAGTGGATAATGCTGAAATCAAAACAGTGAATCACAGTTTTCATAAGGACTTAGAGAAAGCAGTGCAATGACTTTATGCTTTGAAATGGACAAATAAACCATACAAAGATTATTTAACTTTTTTTTTTTTTTTTTTTTTTTTCACAGTATGCTAAAACACCGTTAGGGACCTTTGTTTCTGAATGAGTGAGGCGAACAGATCAGGTGTTGTTAGCTACACATGGCTATCAGCCAGCTCAAAGCACAGAGCTCACCTGAATATGTACAAGTTCCAGTTATTCCACAATAAAAAATAAAACAGTTACAAGTTCTATTTATTAAAACACAAGTTTATACAAGTTCTCAGGGCTGTTCAGTGATGATATGAATTATAATTGTGATTATTTTGGTTAAATATTGAGGTTGTCATTATTTAAGACATTAAATAGGATCCCTATTAGCCCAGGCATCAGCTAGTATTCCTTGGGTCTGTAGACCCAAGCATGCATTTACTGAACTTTATCTATACTTTTTATTAGCCGCGTTAGACGTCAGAGTGTAAATTATGAAGTAAGCACATGTTTAAGATTTCCCTCTGGGCTATTTGTGCTGACTGTAAACACAACTTTTTTGTTTGTTTTAAGCATACAGGTATGTCACGGCATGCTGGGTCTTTTGATCAGCTGGCCTTTCCCTGCTCCCTAAACCCCGCCCCAAACCATACACAGTAGTATGTCCACCCATCCTAGTCTGCCTCTCAATCCACTGAGTGTGGAGCTGTCAAACAACAAATCAGAGTAGAGTACACACAGACAACAAAAAAGGTGATAAATGAGAGGAGGAAGTCAAACAGGTCAAGCACTCAATCAGCGTTTTAAGGGGACGTGGGGAAGCAACTTTCTGAAGAATTTAGTTTTTTTGTCTTAGAAATCATACTTTAGTGCTCTATTGGGAGTCTGAAATAAAAAAATAAATGCTGTTGTCAGGATGCCGACTGAAATCAAATAGAATATAATAATATAATTGCTCCTGTAATAACACAGCTTTATGTAGCCGTGCCTCCATAATGCTTTCATCATGAGCAGATTATTAGGGAATGTGTAATGCTGTGACACTTTGTTCACTCAACACAGAATTGAAGTAGCGGCTGAGAAATGTCTGGCCTTTTTTTCCCTCCAGCTGAGCTGCAACGTTAGCTGGTGAATACTTGGCCAGCTCTCGTCGAGCATGACTGGCATGCCTGCACTTGGCTTTATAGAGCCATATTGGTGGTTTTCCAAGCCCGTGCCAAAGCTAGCAGAAGTTGCTGATGGTGCCAAGGCAGTAGGTGGAGACAGATGCTACCTGTCCTGTGTGCTCTTTTCATCCAAATTGCTTCCAGTAATAAAGCGATAACGATAATGAATCTGAAAAGCAATTGTACATATAATCTTGTTCTTATATGGACTTTGTTCACTCCGAATAAACAGGAAATTTATTAAGAATTCATTTACAGATTTCTTTATATGTTTAAGCTCTACAGTATTCTTAATTTCAATTCAGTTACATTTAAAGGTACATTCGGGAGGTTTTTCTGTCACTAATTGTTACATGGGTTTCACATTTAAATGATTCCTTCCCATGTTCATCAAGCTCCACCCCCAGGATGACAGGTGACCCATAGAGAGTCTGTAAAAACGACTAATGAGAAGCCATTCCAAATACAGACATACATTCTGGAGCATTTTAAATTGCTTTAATCAGGGAATTAATACACTTTAGTTAGGCATCAGTGTACTGGTAAGCATGTCCGATTCACAGCAAAAAAGTCCCGGGCTCGGACGTTTCTATGTGGAGTTTGCATGTTCTCCCTGTGTTTGTGTGGGTTTCCTCCAGGTAGTCTGGTGTCCTCCTGCAATCCAAAGACACATTAGGCTATCTGTCTGTTCCATATTGACATTAGGTGTGAGTTTAAGGATTTGTGGATGGTTGTGTGTGTGTGTGTTGCTCAGTGATGGTCTGGCGAGCTGTCCTGGCTGTGCCCCGCCTTAGCCCAGTGTTGGCTGATATAGGCACCAGTCACCCTGCCACCCTAGTAGGATAAAGCGGTCAGGTTATTATTACAAGTGAAGAAAATTTTATAATTATAAATAATTGGATTTTGAAATGCAATTTACTACAACCTTAAAGGAGCCTTAAGTAAGACTAGCATTTTTAAAAAATATTTTATTCTCAATTGTGTCCCTGGGATTGACGTTTGAATAATTCCCGCCTATGTTCATGAAGCTCCGCCCCTGGGATCTTAGGTGATCCATAGACTGGATATAATGTTTTAATCACTTCTGTATAAACAATCTCAGCCAGAATAAGAGAATTAGTTCTGAGTACATTCTGACCTCCAGAATCACGCTGACCTCCAGATGTGCTCTAACAGCTGTATTTCTTGTTCATAGATTTAATTGGTCATTAGTTGTGTCAGCGAATTGTGCTGAGCGGCTTGTGGATTATTTTGCATGCAGATATGCTTTTCTCATTAAATCTGCTGAAACTTTTACTTTTCTTCTTCTTTTTTTTTTTAATACCCACATCAGTTCTTCACCCATAACCTGAGGTACCATGACAACAGTTGAAACAGAACTTGTCCTCACCCTCACCTCAGTATAAATCAAGTCTGATCCCCCTTCCATGGTGTTTACCGAGTTGTTGATATAGAATTCCTGGGGAATTTATTTATAGCAGGTACTCCACCTTTTGTTTTTGTGTGCGATGTGTAGTCACAGAAAGGCTGGAGAGAATTTGATGAGGAAAACATCAGATGTGTAGATTAGAAACACAAGCTGGTCCGAGTAAAACTGTTCTGTTTCTAAGCCAACTTTCCTCTCTTGTGTTTCTGATACTTGGTTTTGTCATGATGAGAAATTCTGATTGTCAGACACCAGCTTTCCTTATATTGCATTGCATTTTATTTGCTCGGCATGTGAACATTTCCTCATTCTCTCTCTCTCTCTCGCTCTCTCTCTCTCTTTCTCTCACTCTCTCTCTGTTTTTTCATGCCATTGCATCACCACAGCTGCTGTGTTCTGTAGACAGAAGCCTTGGATTTCTGCATTTGCAGGGTGCTTTGTTAGATTTGGTGTTATTTAGTCTTCACACACCAAACGCACGTACGGCAAATACACAAACACTAAAATATGACTCGGTTTAACAAGACATAAATACATGCTACTCTGCTGCATAAAACACATTTGTCAAATAGTGAAACATGAATGAGCTCGTGACCTACCTGACGACGGGGTTCGTATGCAGATTAGGACGTTTGTATGCACGTTATTTTAGGCGTGTACTAAATAGATTTATGAATTTATTGTAAAGATTGGATTAGAAAGCAAGCTAACTGCCATCAGCTCCTGTTTCCATGACAACAAAAGGCCTAAGTGAATGTTAGCTTGGGTGTAGAGAGCAATGTGTTTTTTTTTTTGTTTTTTTTTTGTTTTTTTTTTGACATGCTTGATGAAATGAAACTAAATGGGATGTAACAGCTAAGATTGTGCTTATAGGAGTTAACATTATACTGTCTATATTGCAGTTTAGCGTCTCCTATTTCTATTTATTTATTTATTTTACATTTCAGAGTTGCATTGTATTCTTGTATTCATTTTATTAATATATTGTTATGTCTAGTTTTTTTGGTATGTGTGGCTTTGGTGTATTGCTTACACAGACACTATAGAGCAGTAAATGTGACTCCTCTCAGGTGCTTTGACCTTTGTAATTCTTTAAAACAACTCCTACACAGACAGCAGAAGCTGTGTTTGAGCCCTGCTTATTATAGCACTCACTGACCGCATGCTGTACATTCAGGATATCAGCTTGCTGAATAATTATTTAAAAAATCGCAATAATTGATAACATTTTATTAACCTTTTTTTACCTTTAGATGATGTGGACATCATAAGCTAGTTGCAGGTTATCCGCCATATATATATGGGCTAGGTGTGTGTGAGAGACTGTATAGTAACTCGAAGCTGGCTGTCTGCCGGCCAATTGTTATTTGTTGTTTAATCGGCTCTTTAGGTAGCCTGTTTTAGATGTGTGCATGTGTGTACGTGTGACGCGTGCGACAGATGGTGCGAGCATATGGTTTGCAACTTGTGATTACCTGCTGCAGCCCTTCTCCAGCTTTCCTGCTCACACACCCAATCGGGAGTTGCGGCCACCCCCCTTTAAGAGGTAAAGACATTTTAATGTCCGTGAGATGTAGCCTACGGTGCGATAACGTGGACTGATGGCTGTTCTGACACTGTGCTAGCCTATATAGCAGTCATGCGCCATATAAAATACAGGACTTAAGGAGCTACTTTATTTTTAATTTTCCTGTTGTGGCGTTGTGGTTTAAGCCACCGAATTAAATTCTATACCCAAAGTAAGCCACTTGCAGACAGTTGATAAATATTCCTGGCTTTGGACATGTATTGTGACAGACTGCGCTAATATACAGTGATATGCTGGGACTGTCACATAACCGACATCCATATGCTTCTCCACACAGTTGTGAAGCTGTGAAATTGGGGTGTACCCTGTTCTAGCTTCATGAATTTAAACATAGAATTATATGTCTCTAATTTCCTTCTCTAGTGTTTAAGGTTTTGAGTGTATGTAAAAAATATGCAGATGAAGTTGGCGACATGTGTCGCATACTGTACTGTAAATATGGTGAGGTCCTCATTTAGTGGTGTTGAGAATGAGAATTTTGTTGCTTTGCTTGTGAGTCCATATCACAGCACTAAAGCCTTTTTACACAATCTGACAATGAGCAAAGATATCTAAACAAATAATAGTCTTCTTGAATTGAACTACAGCGTTGTTTTTCCAGGTTTTCTCCTATACTGATTACAGAAACTGCCTGCTCTGATGGCTAAGAGTAAAGTGGTTGACCAAAAGTGTTTTGGGTACTTGGATACGCATTGACAGTTGTGTCCGTAGCTGCTTGTCGCTAACATCCTATTCCGGATTTATTTCCCATTTCCTATTAGAATAACCTCCACTCTTCTTGGAAGGCTTTCCACTTTTAGGAGATTTTGGAATTTGTGTCTATTCATCTACAAGAGCATTAGTGAGGTCAGGCCCTCACTGAGTGAGAAGACCTGGGGGGCAATCACAATGGGGTTGAGGTCACAGGTCTGCGCAGAATGTCAAGTTCTTCCACTCCAACCTTGACAAGTCATGTCTTCACGGAGCTCACTTCGTGCACAGGGGCATTAAGCCTCATAGTCCCAGTAAAGGGAAATTCGAATGTTCGTGTAGAGAGACTTTCTAGACAATTACATGCTTCCCAACTTTGTGGTAACAGTTTAAGAAAAAACCACGCTAGGTGTGACACTCAGGTGTAATGATTGAAAAGAAAACATCAACTCGTCTGCTTAAGGCCCATTTATGCTCCCTTTATGTACAGAAATAAAAATGTCTGTTTCATGCCGTACACCGTCTACATTCTTCTGAACGTCAATTACATTGGCTTCGATGTTAAGCAGTACATCCACTAGAGGGCAGTTCAGATGTGAAGAGGCACAGTCAATCCCGGAGGAGGTTGTGATATTGTGCTTTATTAAGAAAGGGACGGAAGCGGAGTTAGTGTTGTAGACGGCGTTGGTCTGTGAGGCTATTAAATGCATTTCAACATGTAGAAGTAGAATTCTTTTGCTCTGATTGCTCATTTATTGTGGGCGCAAACAAATCATTGTCATGCAGACTGCAATTTTCAATTTTTACATTTTTTAACCTTTATTTACACAGAAAGTGCCGTTAAGACACAATGTTCAGTTTGCAAAGTTGATCCTTTGCTACCGTCCATTTCATGTCCAGTCTCCCTGTGCCTGGGCGAAGTAACACCATATAGATGTTTATATCTTCTTACAAAATCACATAACCTCTCTTCAAAAGGTCGCTATTATTATGCTTTCTTCTCTGTGACACTACTGAACTATTGGTTACAGCGCCCCATGACTGCCAGTGGTACTGCTCCATTCTATAGTCATCTTTCCAAAATGTGCACAAATACGCAGGAAATGAACTCCGTGTTCGAGTATCCGTATCTTTAATGTTGATCATGAATGAGCCTTTAATCTTGATTTCTGCTATGGTATTTAGAACAGCATGCAGCCAACCTGCCTGATGTTAAGAGGCTGGGGGGGTGGAGGTTTGTAATGGTGTGGGGATTGTTTTCTTGGCACATTTTGGGCTTGTTAATGCCAGCCAATCATTGTGTGAATGCCACTGTGTATTGTACTTGTGTTGTTACTGCTGACCATGTGCATCATTTTATGGCCACAGTTTAGCCATTTTTTAAGGGTTTCTTCCAGAACAATAATGTACCATGTCGTAAATAAATTCTGGGATGTTGTATAAAGGGAAATTGACACTACAGTCACCATGGACCAGAATTTTAAAGGATGTTTCCATCACTTGGTGGAATCTATAGCATAGCTTTTCTGTGAGCAAATATGGTTGAACTAAGCTAATTGTACATCAGTGGCACCTGTGCCAGTCCATAATAAAAAACCTTAATCTATTTACCACATCAGAAACAACCTCGTCCCAACTGATATTTTCAGAACCCTTTTCAGAAAAGGGGTGGCAAAGTGGTGTAGTGGTAAGCATGTCTGCTTTACAGCAAGAATGTTTTGGGTTCAAGCTCAGGCATACCCCAGGAGTGACAGAAGACAGGGTCATCCTTGTGTTTCAGTCAAATTTGAATTCCCAGTTATGAAAAAGTCCCACAAGATCAATTCTAATCAAACTCTAGTTCCATTCAAAACAAGTATTTCCTAAGTTTTAAGAAGGTCAATATTTCAGAAGTGCAGTGGTACTTGAAAGTTTGTGAACGAACCCTTAAGAATTTTATACATTTCGGCATAAATATTACCTGAAACATCAGCAGAATTTCACAAAAGTCCTAAAACTAGACAAAGAGAACCCAGTTAAATAAATGAGTCATATCTGTGAGTGGCAAAAGTTTGTCATATAGGACCCAGGGTAATTTCTTAGCAACTCAAGGCCTCTCTCGCCTTGGCTAAAGTTAATGTTCATGAGTTCACTATCAGGAAAACACAGAACAACAGAGGTGTACATGGCAGGGTTGCATGGAGCAATTTCCCTCCAAAAAGAATGTTGCTGCTGGTCTGCAGTTTGTTAAAGATCACATGGACAAACTAGAAGGCTATTGGCCAGTTGGATGGATGTGACCAAGGTAGAACATCAGTTATGTTTAAGTTTTAGTCATAGTTATAGTTAGTATTATAGAAGTTATGGCTACCATTAGTTAAGTTAGCAGTTAGTTATGTTTGGAGAAAGGAAAACACTGAATTTTCACATAAGAACCTGTTAAACATGGTTGTGGTAGTGTCATGGTTTGGGCCTGTTTTGCTGCATCTGGGCCAGGACTGCTTGCCATCGTTGATGAAACAATGGATTCTGAATTATACCAGCAAATACTAAAGGAAAATGTCAAGACATCTTTCCATGAACTGAATCTCAAGAGAAAGTGGGTCATGTAGCAAGACAACAATCCAAAGCACACAAGTTGTTCTACCAAAGAATGGTTAAAGAAGAATAAAGTTAATGTTTTGGAATAGCCAGGTCAAAGTCCTGACCTTAATCTTATTGAGATGTTGTGGAAGGACCTGGAGTGAGCAGTTCATGTGAGGAAACCCACCAACAGTTGAAGCTGTTCTGTACGGTGGAATGGACTGAAATTCCTCCAGTCCGATGTGCAGGAAGCGTTTATTTGCAGTTATTGCTTCAACAGGGGGTCACACCAGATACTGAAATCAAAGGTTCACATACCACTCAGATATGAACTATTGGATCATTTTCATCAATACGTAAATGAACAAGAAAACTATTTTTGTCTCATTTATTGAACTGGGTTGTCTTTATCTACTTTTAGGACTTGTGTGAATGATGTTTTTCTGTCATATTTATGCAGAAATGTATAAAATTCTTTAGGGTTCACAAACTTCCAAGCACCACTGTTGGTACTCATTGTTCATTTTGTACCGAATCCAAAAAAGACTAACCTTTGCTACAGAACTGCTCAAGAGTACAGCAAACACAGGCTTCTGCTTCCTCTATAAAAGGTTCACAAACCTCAAGTGACTAGCATGCAGACTTTAAGAAGCATGTCATCACAGTATACTCTATCCTTTCTTGAGCTCCTTGCTTGCTAAAGTAGCATGAAATGTAATGCCATTTGCAGCATGCAATCAGGTTTGGAAAGAAAACAACAAGGACGAGTGTTCTCTTTTTGTCCGAGCTTCAAAGATATTTGCTAATCTTCTCGCGTCTTTAATTGTGAGCTCAGTAGGAGGAGGTGCTTATCAATGGAAAAAAGTTACTGGTCCAGAAGTAAACTGATGACCACGGTTATTCTCGGCTTTTGGCTCGAAGATGTTGTCCTCCCTCCTCTTTCTGAACAGCTTTTAATACTGTGGGGGGGGAGGGAAAAAAGCCCCTTGTTCTGACAATAGATTTTTTTTCCGGCCATATGTTTAGCTGACATCTTCATCAGGTTCACAGCAGGTTACCTTAGTTAACTCTCACACGACTGCTTGATGGGATTTTCTTTTCTTTCCTTGACTCGCTCACACAAAGTCTAGATGAGGCCCAAAAGAAAACCCAAGACCCTGCCAGTGGGCCACTCACAATGGCATTATTGTGGGTGTTAAGTAGCTGCAGCTTCCTCTAACAGGCTGCCTCTTTGCACAGACCTGTTAGCAAAGGCAGACAATGGCTTTGTTCTGGGCCATGGAGTAGGCTAATCCACACTATGACATACTGTGAAATAAATCTTTTAGAGATAAGGGGAGGGGATGAAAGAGAGGGTGAAGAGAAATGAAGACTTTGCCAAGGAGGTTAGAGTTCAGCGGTTTAACCTCTGGCCGAGAACGACAGGAGAGGATGATGCATGTTGTCAAGATTTACATGGTTGTTTGTCCTAACACAAGATATTAAAATATTATTACTGACATGTTCATACACCTCCAACATATCTCCAAAGGCTGCTTCGAATTTGAGGATGATTCACCAGTTAAAATATTAACCCATTCATGCATAGTGTCCACACTTACCACAAATAACTTTTTTATTTTACATTTTGGGAAAATATAAATGGGCGGGACGGTGGCGCAGTGGTAGCACGTCCTCCTCACAGCAAGGAGGACTGGGTTCGAGTCCCGGGCTCGAGCATTTCTGTGTGGGGTTTGCATGTTCTCCCCGTGCTTGCATGCATTTCCAAAAACATCCACAGGGGGCTAATTGGCTGTTCCAAAACCCCCCCTAGGTGTGAGAGTGAGTGTGAATGTTTGTGTGTATGTTGGCCCTGCAATGGCCTGGCGAGCTGTCCAGGGTGTACCCTACTCTCACCCAGAGTCGGCTGAGATGGGCGCCTTCAGGAGCCCACCACCCTAACAACTACACCACCGGCCCAATACATATTATAGTATACTAACATAAAAACCAAACACAGAGGCAGGTCAGGGGAGTTCAGCAAGCTTCGAGCTAAAAATATAAGACAACCACACTCAGAAACAGCGTGTTTTTAAACTCAGTGTTTTAGTATATACTATACAGAAAAACTAACTAAAACAAGATTTTTATTAGAGATTGGTTGGATCCCGAAATTTCGGAAACCGAAACCTAATACGGTGTCCGCATAAAAAAAATGATATACACGTTGTTCCAGTTTAAAGAGTACTGGTACTGGTTTTCCTTACAGCATAATTTGTACGTATGTAAAACATTTAAGTGATACAGATGCTTGTTTTAACATAAATGACCTTTAAAAAAAAAAACAACAACTGGTAATTCTGTTCCGTAGATCCCTAGGAGCAGTTTTTCTCCGGAAGTGACGTCGTTGGGCGGGGTTGACATCTGTTGTGGAGACAGGGAAACTTGCATTCTAGTGACTCTGAGGACGAGAACGCTGCCAGAGATGTGCGTGACAGTAAATCCAAAATGGCTCATGCAGCTAATGTTTTGCCGACTCTGCTTTCCTGTCATCAGTTGGTTTAGGAACAAAAAGAAACGTTTTCTGCGTTTGTTGTTTGTGCAGCTCACACTGGACCATAATGTGTTATGATGCACGGGTCAGTGATGTAGCCCAGCGAATCCAATGAGTTTGTGTCGCTATCAGAAAGGCAACGAAGCTTTTTAAAATCGGGCACGGAAGGATGTTGCTGAAAGGAACCACTAATGTTATATGTGATCATTTTTAAATAGCTAGTAACACACCTAACCACCTGAGCTACCACCACCGAGAAAGCTGTGAATAATCTATAGTTCTATTCTCTCTCCCAAAAGCCCGGCTAGACCCGTGTTCATTAGTCCCGACTTAACATGGCTGTCTGGACTAGTAGTGATTAAATGCAAAGGTGTTGGAAATGTAATCTTATTTTCTCCTCTCATCTCTTTTACACCTCGCTTTCGTGCAGTTGTTGAGAGTGTGGATCTCAGTAAGGTAGGGAGGCTACATTCTTTTTGAACACTTCTATTCCCCTTAATGTAAACATGCGTCATTTCACATCTAAATATTCTATGTTTAGCGGGAGAAAAAGTATTCTGAGTTTCTGTTCCAGCCTTCGCTCTTTCTCCAGTATTCTCAGATCAAAAATTATTCAAAGACACTTGACACTTTTCAATGGCAAAATTTCAACCACAACCGAAAATCCGGGTTGCAGGCTGGACACTGAACTTCAGAATCAAATATCTCTAATTTTTGTTTCCATTTTAAAGTGTGACACTGATGACACAGCTTGCTCCAAATAACACTTACAGTCTGTGAGTGTTTGTTATATTGATTCAAGCATTATCCACTCAGAATAATGATTTTAATCCCCAGATAGTGAACCAATCAGATTTTACCGTTCCTGTGAAGGAGATGCGACTAACATTATGCAGCCTTTTAAAGACTTTTAAGGAGTCACATTTTTTAGAATTGACATATCAATGGTATAATATTAAGCACAAATTGCTGAGTGAGCATCCTGGAGGATGTTCCACAAGCCAAAACTATTATCCACACTAAAAAAAAACCAGCTTGTTGAATTTACTTGCCTACATCCGATTCATGTGAATGAATAGATTTACAATAGACAGTTTTGTCTCTGTACACCCAGTATAATTTCATCATGTTTTTCCGTAGCTCTGAATACAATTGAATGCGATCATGTTACCATCTGAACTGATCACGCTTATTAGACACACTAGTGAAACTCTCACTCACTCATTTGCCGAACTTCTGAATCCTATGATCACTGAGGTCTATCTCAGCTGACACTGAGTGAAGGTGGGGTACACCCTAAATGCTCACCAGAGCATTGAAGGGCCAACAAACACACAGCCTTTCACACCAAGAGGCAATTTGGAATGTACATGTCTTTGGTCTACCCCGCCCTCGCCCAGAGTCGGTTGAGATGGGCGCCAGCCCCTCCGCGACCCTAATCAGGAATAAGCAGTTCAGAAGATGAATGAATGAATGAATGAATGAATCAATGTCTTTGGTCTGTGGAATGAAACCGGAGCACCTGGAGGAAACCCATGCAAGCAACATGCAAACTACCTACGGATGTGCTGCCCATTATAAAACCGTACCGCCCCTAGTTACAAGAAGTAAAACTAAACTAGTCTCGAAGTGTCAAACATGAGTCTATTATCATACCTCTTATGCGTCACAGTTGACGGGGAAGCTGGTGACAATTCCAGTGCCCTTTGGGTGAGTGATGAGGTACACCCTGAACAGGTTGCCAGTCTATTGCAGGACTAACATGGAGACAAACATACTTTCATATTAGCATCTGTGGCCATTTTAGAGAAGCCAGTTGACCTAATATGGACCTTTGGACTGTGGGAGAAAATTTGAGGAAACCCACTCAAGCTTGTGTTCTGAAAAGTTGAAATAAATAGGTATAAAGAAATAATCAGACAGGTACTGATGATGCAGGTACTGCTGCTGATCCCTTCCGGCCAATGCTGCCAATCATTTCAGTCCTAAGTGTAAAGGCACCTTCTTATGATAACATTTTAAATTCAAATTTCTGGTGCAAAGTAATATCTCGCACAGTCTTCCGACCACCTGAATGAGTATTATTAGTAACTAATTCTTTATCTCCGTACCATTTGAGATTTAATTCCAAACAAGCATCAGTCAAATGTTGGTTCATATTTCTCATTTCACACTTGATCCATAGTGAAATCGAACACACCAGCAGTTGTGTTAATGCACAATGACAGGCATGCAGCTAACTGGTGTGTGTGTGCGTGTGTGTGTGTGTGTGTGTGTTGTCTATTATTGCAGCATGTACACTCTCATACTCATAGTATCTCTATCCAGAGGGCCGACAGACAGCCATGATAAAACGTGATGTCAGCTGTGATAGTACGCTGCTCTGTCTCCACTACTCACCTATTAACCCGTTTCCCCCTGCCTGGGCTCCTTCAAAGAGACGCATATCGACTTGTAAAGATAGGCATCCCCAGGATGGCCAAACATTGATTAAAGACTGACCCGCACTGCCCATGCCTGGGGGTGCCAGTGTGTTGCCATACTGTCGAAGGTTAGCGCGGTATGAAGGCCCTCGGGGATCAATACTCCTGAGCCTGCCGTCGGCTACACTTTCGACACGATCCAGTCGAAAATAGCTCGTTCCTCAGAGGTGATTTCAATTCTCACCCATTAGTGTCCGTCTGCGGCCCAGTTTAATGACTTTGTCCTTCTGACTGGAGTGCGTGAGCTTATTTTCCCTCTATCGCAGTTATACACAACACATTTTAAGACCTTCTCAGGTGGTCACTTTGGTGAAAACAGAGATGTGACAGTTACACAAACACTGCCAACGCTTTCAAAACTCATGGGATCCTGCACAGGTTTATATCCAGCCATGGGATTTTTTTTTTGACTCCCGAAGCTGCCAGTATGAAGAAGTGAAGTTGTGTTAAAATTGAATACCACGTGTGTACGTTTTGCCGATATTAGGCCTGAGCGTTGTGCTGGCTAATGTATTTTAGTACGGTAAAATGTTTTATGTACATCTTGTGCTCGTTTTCAGCTTTTTAAGTTAATGTATGTATCCTGTGTGTGTGTGTGTGTGTGTGTGTGTGTGTGTGTGTGTGTGTGTGCTGACTTGGGGCAGTTCACAGACCTGCTGGGAACAGGCATACTCTCATTGCGCCAGGCCCCGGGGAGGTGGGTGGGTGGCAGAAAGAAGGCTGTTAGGGAGTGTGTGTGTGTGTGTGTGTGTGTGTGTGTGTGTGTGTGTGTGTGTGTGTGTGTGTGTGTGGGGCGAGGGATTAAGCAGCCTCAGGTCTGTCACGGTGACATTTCTCTCTGGCTCAGCAGTAGGGGTTAGGTTTCCCCTCGTAACCTTCAACTTTCAGCCTTAACCCATTAATCCCCTTTGTGTCTGTCTGCCCCGTGCGTTTCGCCTTTACGCAAAAACGCTAACAATATGGCAGCGGGAGCCGGCGGAGGCAACGTGCCTGGTTCTCTTTGACAGCTTTTCACCCTCAGACAGGGGCCTTTATCTCCCCACACTCCCCTGGTGTAACCCCACCTCAAAAAAAAAAAAAAAAAACCCAGAGACAGTTGGAGTCTAAATCAGAATGAACAATGATCCTGGCCCACTATTTCCCACTGATTACCAGATCAGTCGTCTCGTCTGCGCTGGATCCAGAGACTTTAAGCCGGATATAAGTTGTAACTATTGGGCTTTAGAAACTTCTTTACAAAAAAATTAAAAACAAACAAATAAATAAATAAATTTTATAATAAAAATAATAGTAATAATAACAAGCAGTATCCTGCTCATACATATGGAAAGTTTTTATATTTTTATTTCTAGAACAAATGTTACTAATATTTAACCACAAATCTCATTCAGAGTGGACAGCAAGGACTGCAGCTTTTCACAAAAAAGAGCTCAAATGAATTTTGGCCTTTTCATGTCAGTCTGCTCTGGTGAGAAAATCCCACAGGGAAGGAGATTTGCAAGTTTGGTTCATATGAATAAGCATGCATCTTGAGGTGTGGTTTAATATGAGACCCTCCAGGATATGCTCCACAGAAGGTGTATTGTTCAGGGGAGGGGGGTGTGGAGTGCGGGTGGGTGTTATCGGGGTGTCGGTGCCCCGTGTTTACACCCCCCTCGTCCCCGCTCTGTTCTCTCTTCACTTCTCCTTGTACCTGATTTCTTTCTTAACTCTGTTCTGGTTTTGTGCCATGTCCATCTCCTTCCATTCAGCAACCTCTTTTTTTTTAATCATTCCTTCCTTTTTCCTGATCAGATCACATTTCCCTTGTTTTGTTTTTTACTCTCTGGCAGTGGTTCTCATCCTCTCACCCATAAAATCAGCATAAAATTGACCTAACTCTGCCAGATCAGATCAAGGCTTTATGCTCCCTGGGGAGAAGGATATTTGGTCTTTGTAAAAATCTTAAGAGAGAGTCTGTGAAATCTTGTGAGGGGATTATGTAATACACCTTGGTCTTCCCTTTTCCCCTCTTCCTGCAAGTCAGGTTAGTTTCACTGGCTAAAAGTAAAACTCACTCTTTCTTTCTCCCCTTGTTTTAAAACGGGTGGTAGGATGAGAATAGGAGATGATGAAGAAAGAAGGACAAGTACTGCTTGTGGTCTGTCAGGTTTCCTCTCGGAGAGTTCGAGGGAGATGTTAAATCATTGAGCGTGCTTCACATGGCCGGTCGTAGTAATCATTATTTTATTAAAAGGAATGAGTAATAACAGTACATGCTAGGAAGATCCATGCTACAGAATTGTATGAAGCTAGCAGTGCTGCAGCATTTTCTTTTAAAATGGATGATTTTTCTGATTAACCAACATTTGTGATAGCCACGCTGTGACAAACTAAAAAGGATATTTAAAAAACAAAAAACAAACAAAAAAAACTATATATATATATATATATATATATATATATATATATATATATATCTCCTGCATACAGTATTCATTCTGCAGAGTTAACTATGTATTTTCTCACTTTATTATGCAGGAGGACGAAGAGGTGCATCCTGGGACTTGCTCACTCTCACTCACTCTCAGGCTGTTGGCTCTGTTTAATTGGCCTTCAGTAAGCCTCCATGTGATCCTTACAATCTCATGGTTTTGCTGCCTGTGTGTCTGTGATCACACAGATGCATTTTATTTGTAATATGTTGTGTAATTTTTTCGAATTAAACTTACTGATTTATTAAAAGGTGCTTAACTTTAGATTGGCTCTTTATAATCTGGTTACTTGTTTTTTCTTTTTTTGCTTGTATTTTGTTTTCTTTTTTTTTTGTGAATTGTAGTCCATCATCCCCAGGGGGATTTTTTTTTACAATGAAGCTGTGTTAAAATTAGCGGACAAAGTATTTTTAAATGATTAACATGTATTATAAAATACAGAAAGATATAATGTACAAGGGTTTGTCAATTGAAAGCATTAAAAGTACACTTGAACACTCGATGTGATGGTGACTGTTTCACTTTTCTGACAACAATAAGACTTTCATTATTCTCATATTTGTATGTTATATTCTCTGTACTGTCAATTTAAGGAATGACCTCAGTGCTTAATTAATGATTATTCAGCGAAAGCAGGTGGATGTCGCTGAATAGTCCCAGAGGTGGAACCTCAAGGGTACTATTTAATTCCCTGACATCCTGACATTGAGCCTAAGGCACATAATTGTTTAAGTATACACTACATGGGAACATAGTAGCAAAGTAAATCAAGATTTTTATCATTTATATTTGCACACTTAAAGCACGAAGGTGCAGGTGAGCTCCAGGAGAAGAGCATAAGCATGAATCATAATGGCAGCCTTTAAGACTAATTCAGAGTTTTAGTATATACTACTTGGAAATACATGAAAAACAAAGCAATACGAGATTTTTAGGATTTATTTTTCCAACTTTAAGCAGGACTATGATGATGCTGGCTGTGATCCAAGTGTCCATGACAAACCATGAAAGTCTGACGTCCGCTCGGGATAATATTTATTATTCCCCAGATAGTGAACCAATCAGGTTGTGCTTTTCTCCTGTCGTGTGCACTAATATTTCATGTGCGATTCCATAGATAATTCTTACACATTTAAGTGTACAGAACAGCAGTAATTCATTACCCTCAAAAATGAAGTAAAAGAAAATTCATACATTTTATATATCTTTGGGCCCTGCCATGACTGATGATATTAGCATATGCAGAGCTCCTCGTGCTCCTGCACTATGCCGCAGTGTGCCGGCACACAGGAGAAGCTACCCTTTGCCCCCACCCCTTTCATTAATATGTATGTGTTCTGAATGGTGTGCATGGCGTTGTGCAGCCACTGATTAATGCTGTCTGTCAATTGCTTACAGATCCGACAGTGCTGTGGAAGTTCCCCCAGGACTTTGGAGACCAGGTTGGAAACAGCGCAACTTTTCCCCCCTTACCTCCTCCCTCTCTTCTCCCCTCCTTCTCTCTCCCCCCTCCCTCTCTGCTCCTTTGCTTGTTTCTGTTCAAATGGACTTCACCACCTCACCCGTGACCCCCCCCCCCCCTTCTGCGCTGCACCCCCCATATCTTTTTATCCTCCCCTGTTCTCCTACATCTTCACGGTGGTTACTCAAAAAATGAAAAAGAAAAAAGGTGCAGGTCTTCCAGCCTATTTCTGCCAACAAAAAGGGCTAAATATGAGAAAATGAGTCATCAGCAAAATTGTGACATCTCTGTTAGGTCTTTGTATATTTAAATTATGAGATAGTATCTTAAAACTTGTATCTCATCTTTGTGTCATATTGCTGTTTTTGTTTCTCGCGATTGAGATTTAGTACCTCAAAATTATAAGCTGATGTCTAGAGAGATGGGATGCCTTAATATCATCTCATCTCTATAGACATGATCTTAATTATGGCTTAATATCTTGAAATCTTGACTTAGGTTTCCTTTACTCGTCAATATGACTTAGTATCTCATTATGACTTAGTAGATTGAAATTACAGTAAAACTTAATTAATTCACATCTCATAATAAATATGACAGTGTTGAAGAAATAATCACTTGGTATCTCATAACTGTGACATAGTCTCTTGTAATTTTGATGTAGTCTTTTGAAATTAACTTAATGTCTTGAGATGATCTTGAAATTAAGATTTAATGCACTGCCTGGCAAATAAAGTGGGCGGGGCACTTATTTCGGCCGGGCTGTGTATCTTGAGGCTGTGGCACCCCTGGACAGTACTTTAAGGCAGTACTCACAGCTGACATGTAAACTTTCATATACACTTATGTCTGTAGTTTTTTTTTAACCCCCAGCATGTGATGCAGGGCATATATTCATCGGTACCACCGTCTGTTCTTGCATGTTTGTGTCTGTTCGTCCATACATCTGTCTGTCCATCTGTATTCATTTTGATTCATTCAATTCTGGCCCAGAACTCATAAACAGTTTCAGATTTCTTTTCAAACTTTACAGTTATTTCAGATAGTCAGTGTAGTTGTCCCTCTTGATATTTTGGAATTTGTGAAATTTGTCTGCTTGTTTGGATCAGTTCTGGCCACAGGTTAAGATTTTGGGCTGGTTTTAAACCACAAGTGAATTAAGTAGTCAGTGCAGTCTGGCAACCCTGATTATAATTGACCACCTCCTTAAGAAGTGCATGCACGTGTTACCCAAATCCTAATTGGTTTGATGGGAAGAAATCCAGATACATGACAGAATAGCCCTTATTCTCTGAAATTTTAAATAAACAAGCTCTCTAGTGGCCATGAAAAGACACCAGAATTAAAATGCCAGGCTTGTTTTAATTTTTTTTTATCTTCTGTCATTCATGATTGAACTGCTTAAAGTGCATCATACTATACAAGGTACCATACTTTACTGATAAAGTGGAGGGGAAAGGGTCTTGATTGCCTAAATGTAATAAAGTAACACTTTCCGAATTAATATTTGGGCAAGGACCGACCAAAAAAAGAAAAAAAAAGAAAAACTGTACCCTGTCGTCTTTTTATAACTACAGCTCCAGAAGATTTTAAATATTCTGCTGACTACGTTCCTGCATATTCAAATATTCTACATGCCTTAAAGAATTCAATACATATTTCATTGCAGTAATAATTTAATGAAAGAAAATCAGTAGCAGAATACAGATTATGTGAAAGACACTTTAGTGGGAAAATGTACAGTGTACTCAAGTTTATTAACGGTGGTTTCAAACTTCTGTATTTCAATTTGAAACTAGAGGGTCAATCATAGTGCAGGGTCCCGTCGCCATACAGCGTACATAATATAGGAAATCGGCCCTGTTTGGGTATGGGTTTTACATACCCTCCTACGATATGTTCTTATATATATTGACCAAATTAGCTAAAAACTCTCTGGTTTAAAGAACTTATGACAGGAGTGTCAAGCTCATTTTCACTGAGGGACACATTACTACATGTAAAGGTGATAGAGGGTTGAGAAATCACTGAATATCTATTCTAAAAAGACAACCATGAAACCTACATGGCAACATGATTCATTTAGGTATTCGTCCCTTTTTTCCTTTATTCACTCACATTTTCTGACAACACTGGCAAGCTAGCATGCAATCTTTCTTGAGTCATGAGTCAAAATCTAGCTGTTTACTGGAACTAGGCTTCTGCCACTTAGTGGAAGGAAGAAGAATTATGTGTCATGGTAATAGGCGATGAAAAGAATTTACAATAATCATATTCTTTAAAGCTCTTGAGTTTGACACCTGTGACTCATGAGATAAGACTACGATTTGACCTTTCAAGGTCAACGGTAATTGTTTAATTTCTGTCCATACATTGTTTCCTATCAGTGTTTCGTAGTAATGCCTGTCTGAGCACTTGTTTCAAAGTTGTAAGCACTCAAAATTCTGTGACCTTGATTTTGACATTGTTAGGTCACTCAAGGCCTAAATGGGATTATGCTGTTTATTTAAAAGCATGTGTATTGCTTCCTATCTGTCCCTCACTGCATCAATGGGTCTATATCACATTTTTGTAGATATAAACAATTTCAGTTTTTACCTGGGAAATCTCAAAACATTTGTGATTGACTGACCTTCACCTTTGACCTTGACATTAATATGTCAAATCATTCCTTGGGACTCAGGTAGGGTACTGTTCCCACCAAGTTTGGAGAAAACTCTTGCAAGGTTGTGGTCAGGAATTTGTTCTGAAACAAACTGGAATGGCGTTCAGAGAACGCAAACCTCTGGCCAGCAAAAAAAAAAATCCCCAAGAAAGTACACAGCACTCCCTGCTGGGCCTGCAGTAAACCCATACTCCCAAATTATCTTACAGTGTTAAATCATTTTTAAAAACTCCTGGATCACCGGGAAAGTATGATTTGGTCAGGATCACCACCAAAATGTAATTCATTGTTACTTGGGCCATACTCCCCCCTTCTTAAAAATTCATCAAAATCCATTCGTTTTTGCATGAAGCTGCTAAAAAACAAACCAATGCTGAATAAACATGACCTCCTAACAAATGCTGGGGAGAACTGTATCTTCGCCAGAACTATATTTTGTGTCACAGGTAAGATAAGATTTTGTCCCTTAGAATAGTCTTTCACTGTACATTACTGCTGGATTATTAAATAATTACCGCAATTAATTATATACTGGAATTCTTTTATCCTTGCAAAATATTTGAATATTCATGAGCATATTCAGCAGAATACTTAAAGAACCAAAATAATATGTTGTTGCAGAAAATACAGGATGGGGCTTTGTTCTGTTTTTTTGGTATTTTTTAAATATTAAATATGGGAATGATAACTATGGAGGTCATTTTTAAAAACAGATTTGCAGAGAATTTGCACCACCTAGCAAAACTTTCTTTTGTCTCCGCTAATGTTTATCTTCAGAATAAATGAGTGTATGCATTGTTCTACAGGGGTTGTATGCATTATGTATCTAATTTCTGGCTCCTTTATTTTTATAAGGCTGGAGTTCTTATAATGACGATGTCAGCAGAAATTCCACTGAATTATTACTCGAAGCATTGTGAGATGCACCACTCTTTCACAGGAGTTGTTTGCATTTTGTTCTGAGTGTAAAAGGTAAAACTAAGCAGATATAAAGCACAGTTTCAGGAACATTTTGAACTGGTAGATGAGGTAGAGGAAGTGTTTGTGAATGTGCACTGAGAGTCCGGACTTGTGCGAACGATTGAATTAGCATCATCGCTGTAACTAGCAGGTCTAGATTTTCTCCCAGAAAGTAGAACTTGCTTCTTGCGAATTTCCCTACATCTGACGTTTGCACTCTTGCAACTGCTTACACTGTGAAACTGTTCGAAAACTGTAATGTTGGCATGCTCACATCAAGTCAAACCACAAACAGCTGCTGTGGTGATGGGTCTGGGGCTTCATGCACTCACAGCTTTCCTCAGATACAAACCCATGCAGGCTTTTATTCCTCACTTCCTCTTGGAAGAATGCTACTTGTAAAGGGGTATTCAAAACCACCAACTAATTATTTTTTTGATGTCTATATATACACACACACTCACGAGCATTAATTAAGAAAAGCTATAACTATATCTCAGTGACCATATATAGCAAAAACTTGAAATATTGACATTATCCCATCATGATGACTTAGTATATCATAATTATGACTTAGTATCTCTTAAGATTGACAAGATAGCTCGTCATTTGGACTTAGTGTCTTGTACTTATGACTTAGAATGATTGCTGTGTTTTAGTATCATATATCTTAGGTATGATTTAGCATCTTTTAATTATGACTTGCATCTTGTTATTATGACTTAGTGTTGATATAACTTTTAGTAATGAATTAGTATCTCATAATTATGAATTGGTATCTCAGACATATGACTTTATCTCAAACATTCAACTTAGTATGTTGTGATTATGATTTAGTATCTCATACGTTTGACTTGGTGTCATTGTTATAACGTAAAGAAAATATGATGTGGCATCTCATAATTATTACCTTATATCTCATGTTTATCACTTAGTGTCTCATAATTTTGACTTGAAATTAGAATTTTGTACCTTATAATTACGATTTTGTATCTTATACGTGACTTGATGACTTTTACATATGATTTACTGTCTCATAGATATGACTTGGTTATAATTAATATAGTGAAGTATAAAGAAATAATGACTTGGTGTCTCATAATTATAACATAATATTTCATATCTATTACTTACTATCTCATGATTTTGACTTGCTTTTTCATACATATTACTTAGTATCTCATGCATTTTGTAATTATAACTTAGTGTCAACGTATATTTTGGTGTCTCATAATGACCTAGTAACTAACAATTTATTTAATTAATTCATTCATTTTTCTGAAGTGCTTAATCCTAATTAGGGCCGCGGGGGGAGGCTTACGCCCATCTCAGCCGACTCGGGGCGAGGGCAGAGTACACCCTGGACAGCTCGCCAGGCCATCGCAGGGCAGAAACAAGCGGACAGCTATACAACCTATTCTTGACAAAAATCAGCAGTGGTTTTTTTTTACATTCCTCTCACCACAGACAGTGAGAGACATGGCCAGCATTTGATAACCCAGTTAGCTTCACTGTGGGGACAGCAGTGAGAACTCGGTGATAATGGGCTTGAACCCCTAACCTTGGGATCAGTAATCCAGCACCGTACCACCAGGTCAATTTGATTTAATGTCTCATAATTACTGCTTAGTACATTATACATATGACTCGATATCTAATAATAAATAATGTAATAAACATGACTTAAAATAGTGTTGTTATGATTTAGTACATCATAAATTTTATGTTAACTGTGAATCACTATGACTTGGTGTCAAGAAATTATGACTTGGTTTACTATAATTATGACTTAGTAAGAGTGAGACATTTTTGAAGAGTTAGACGATACTATTCCTTAGGATCTCAAAATTGTACTTGATATCCCATGACTTCGTATCTTGAATCTTATATGACTTGATATCTCCTACATATAACTTAATATTTCATAATTATGACTAAATATCTAATAATTTAGATTTGGTAGCTTTGAATTATGATTTAGTTTCTCATAATTATCACATAATTTGTTTTAAGTATGACTTGTATCTCATAATTATGGTTGTGTTGAATATTACCTGGCATCTAATATATATTTTTCTTATTGCTTAGTGTTAGGACATTACAATTTTGTATCTCAGACTTATTTATATTAAAACAACTTATTTTCTTAATATTATAACCCAGTATTTATTTATTCACAGCTTTCCACAGATCCAAGTGCATGCAAGCTTGTATTTCTCACCTCTGCATTTCTTCTTGAAAGAATGCAACTTGTAAGGAGGGATTTCAGACCTCTGAGACGAGTCTTATGTTTTCTTAAATTACTAATGAGCATTAATTAAGAAAGGCTGTGATAATAACTGAGTGAGCATAGCCAATAAAGCGTCTGACACTAAACAAGTGAGCTGAACAAAAAACGGCTTTGGTGCCGAGTTGATGGAATGGCGGCCATGGGGCTAACTGAGAAGTGGAGCCAAGGACGACTATGGTGGAGTGAGCTGAAATTGGCAGGGCTGTAAAATCATTGGGTTATTTTTGTGCTCTCAGTTTTGCAGTTGGGATTTAATTTGGAAAATGTACGCGTTAATACCAAACAACTAGCTAACTCATGGCTATACTGAAGAGCAGGAGTTGTAGCCACAGTAACATGCTGCTTTCATAATAATAATAATAATAAATAATAATAATAATAATAATAATAATAGTGATAATAATAATAAAAATGGTAATAATAATAATAATAATAATAATAATAATAATAATAATAATAATGGTAATAATAATAATAACAATAATGATAATAATAATAGTAACAATAATAATAACTATAATAATAATAATAATAATAATGATAATAATAATAATAATAACAATATTAATGATAATGATAATAACAATAATGATAATAATAAAAACAATAACAACAGTAATAATAACCACGGCAATAATAATACTAATGATAATGATAATAATGGTAACAATAATAATGTTCATAATAATAATAATAATAATAATAAAGAAGATAATGATAATAATAATAACAACAACAATAAAAATTCTAATAATAATGATAATAGTAATAATACTACTACTAATAATAATAGTAGTAGTAATAATAATAATAATAATAATAATAATAATATAATTTAATAATAATAATATTATAATAATAATATTTTTTTAGCTAAGGTAAAAGAACAAGTGGGAACATATCAGGATGTTTAAAGGCAAAGTGTTCACAATATTTATTATGTTCAAGAATGTTGTAATAATATCCCGTAAATCTCCACATTTAGTGCATTTCTCTATTTATATCAAATAAAGATAGCAATGTTCTGGGTTTGTGTTTTGTGCACTATACAAATCATCAGGCCTTAGTGATCAAAAAAAGATTTTGTACCACATTGGTGTTGAATTCTTGAGTCTGATTGAAAAGGTGTTGATTGGTTTTATAACAGCGACCCTGAAAGTAGTCTCAGCTGCAGGCCAAATCACAGGTTTATATTAATGCACTCATAGTAACAGCTTGCTGACAGTCATATATGGCAGGCACACCTCTCAATTCAAGCCTAATAATAAACCTTATAAAAACGCTATAATCATTTGTATGGTCTTGGCAGACTGCTACGGAATAAAAGGAACACAACATTTTGGGATGTGGTGTCATGGGTAAATAATCAGTTCCAGAGTAGCACTGAATCATACAACATTGTTGTTGATTTTTTATAATAATTTCTTACTTGGATTATTAATTATGTACCAGGTCTTAATTTACTCTTAATTATGACACGTTGCCAATTGGATATTTCTGAAGTTTATTCCATCACTCTTCAAGAATAGCAGGCATCTTGATGTGTGTAAACTTTTCTGATGTAGTGAATTAAAACTAAAATAGACCTGTTTTTGTTCAGTTGTTTTAAAATGAATACCAACAAAGAGGGTGTCCTATTAGATTGCCGAAAGAATTTGTGATAGCTTGACCTGAGATCCTTCCTTGTGGATTTATACTTTGACAAGGTGGTGATTATTCACAAAAAGATTCTTGTGTCAAGTAATATTTCAGCAGGAGTGGACAGTAACAAAGTAATTTTAGGGGTGATACTGACATCCGATGAAATCAGCTGAAGACCAACATGAGAGTTAATAGTCTGGTGGTCTGTGGCCTCTGTAACACCACTCTTCAGTGGAGAGGAATATTTACAAGATCTGGGCACAAAATTGTGGAATATTGAAGTAGACAGAAGACTTCAGTCAGCAGTCATACAAATGTATCTGATAACGAGAGCACTTGGAGAGTGCAAACCTCTGTCAAGTCCAGATTTCTTTATATGTCAGAAATCGTCATTCATCTGGCCCTGTTGAAATAGCACATTTACTCCAATGTTAAAAAGTCCTAAAAAAAATTCCTGCATCCAAAATTTTATACAAAATCCAAAAATGTAATGGAGTAAATTCCTTGATCAAAGCCTCGCCTATGGTAGAAATTTCTTGAAATTTCACACATAAGGCTGGATAAAATAAAAAAAAAAATCACAGTTTCTCATCAGCACCCACACTCAAAAATTGGCGCCGCACCCAATTTATTTATTTGTTTGTTTGTTTGTTTGTTTGTTTATTTATTTCAGAAAACCATGCTTGAATCCTCGGAAATGCCTCAGAGAAATGACACAGAAGGCGATTTCATGTTAGATGCTGTGATTCTGAGATTGGTTTAGTTCTGTTTGAAATGGTTCTATTTTTTTAAAGATTTTGGTACTGCATGGTTGCTGTTCTATAGAGAGTTTACATGCTGTTTGAGATGGACGCCAGCCCCTCCACGACCCTAAATAGGAATAAGTGGTTCAGAAAATAAATTAATAGATCAAGTTTTTCTAAAAGGTTTCTCTATTATGTATTCAAAAATCTCATCAACAAATTGAAGTAAGTCACCTCAAGTTCCTAGCTTTAGTCACTTCATCTACATTTAGCTTCAGAAGTCTCAACTCATTTCCCTATTAAAAAACAAACAAAAAAAACCCACAAAAACAAATTATTTAGGTTTTCAACAAGTTCTGATGAGAAACCAGAATTTTTTTTTATCTTCCCTGCTTTTTGTGTAATCCCACTAACAATCACAAAAATTGAGGGTAAAACATAACCTCCTTGGCAGTGGTAATAAACCAGTAAACAAGACACCAAATGAGGTGAAAAGAATTCAAAGATGCAAGACTTTCAAGTTTATTTATAAAAAAAAACCCTGTAAAAAACTTCAGTTGAATTAAGAAGTAAAAACTGTTAAAACGATGCGTGCAGACATGGTAATTCACTTAAACAAAGGAGAACTTGAGAGAAATGCTGAATGGCACATTTCTGCGTCGGTCTGAAGATAGCACGATCGCATTTGAGAGTATTTGGAACAGCTGAGTGTGAAAATGACATCATGGTGCTCATCATCATTCTGGAATGCTTAGAGGTTGATGATTCACAGCCAAAGATTTTGTGTAGATCTTGCTTAGGGATAAAAAAACAAAACGAAACAAAAAACAGAAATCCAGTTTAAAAATGGAAAATTATCTTTCCCGAATGTCACCTAAGTACTGTACTTGAATAAAATAAAATTGACAAGTCCCAAATTTCATTAGCAGCAAGAATTATATAGAATAGATAAATATAGCATAAAATAAACATATAAAATTCCTGGAAATTAATTATTTTGGGAATGCAAGCCAGCTGAACGGAGCTAAGAGAACAGGGCATGTAGGGATAATATAGAGAGTGTTTTTCAGATTTTTCAGAGAAGCAGTTAGAACATAATGTCCTTCAATGAGAATTTTTTTTACTTTTATACACTGAGTACATTTTAGACTCTACATGTTTACTTTTACTTGTGTAAAGAAGTTGAATCAGTTGTGCTGGAGAGGTTACACCAAGATGTATACTTTAGCTTGAGTAAAGATATGTGGACTTCAGCTTGATTGATTTTGATGACATTGACATTGATTGACTCTTGGAATTTGTTTTTAATCTGACTGTGGTGTTTTTTTTTCTCTTGTAGAGGCTGCTACTGAAACTAAAAGTGAAATTTTGATTAAAACAGAACGGTTGTGTTGGTACTCTGTATGAAGTGCACATGTTTATGGTAAGGGAGCCATTAGAAATTCAGCTGATTTTTTAAAATAATTTTTATTACTTTAGTAAATGTAATATTGACCAGCTTATGGCCAGAATAATGTTGAACAAGAACTTGCCTACACATTTTGCAGTAGAATTAACTCGGAAAACTGATTGGCATGATACCGTTGGCGTACATTGGAGTGTTTGGCAGCAATTCTGTAAGTCACCGGTTTTGGTTCCTTCCTGTGTTTCATACTTCATAAAGCTTATTATTCCTCTGTGCTGGTGATAGCCAGGGCTGGAAGTGTTATGATTTCAGGTTGTCAACCTGTCTGTATGCACATACACATGTCTGTCCGTCCAGAACATTCTTGGGAACATGATATCTGTCTTGAGGAGTTTTCTTTAAAATTTGTACCATTTTCCACCTTTACTCATGAATAATCTGATCAGACTCTGGAGGTCAAAGGTCAAGGTCATGACATCTCGAGCACACTTCTGGTTATTTTATGCAACAATTTGACCGCCATACCTTTGACTAAGTGCTGTTATTCAAGGTTTAATACAAAACATGCTCCTAAACCTTTAAAAACTTCGACAACAATCATACCACCACTGACACCACCCCAGCACTGCTTCTTTACCCAGCACTGTACTTTCAATGTTCGCTTTGTGTACTGTGCGAGGGCAATTAACCACCAGGCAGTAGTTCTAGTTTTGCACCAGAAGTGGGACAACACAAGACAATAAGGTGCAACCTGTCTTCAAGGCTTTGGGACTGACTCCTAAGCATTATGTAAAAAAGGTGTGAGCTACTGAGTATTGCACATCCCATTCCAACACCATGGACATTAATATTAAGTTGTTTCCCCTTTGCTTGCAACACCCCTACGGGAAGGCTTTTCACTAGATCTTGGAACAACTTGTTTGGATTTTCACATTGAACCTCAAGAGCATGAGAAGTTGAGCAGTGATGTCGAGCAGAGAAAAGGCATGGAATGAAGGTCATGTTTCAGTTCATCCCGAAGGTGTTCAGTAGGGTTAGGGTCAGGGCTCTGTGCAGGATTCTGGAGATCTTCCTCTCCATCCTGGCAAACCATGTCTTAGAGGAGCTTGTTCACTTGGTGCACATGCTGGAGCAGGGGCAAATATACTTCACTTTCACTGTGTGCATATGCAGAACTTCACACTGGCTTGTGTACCTTATGTACATCTGGAGAACAAAAAAAAATACTGAAAATCTTTAGTGTCTGTATTTATTAATGGTCAAGAATGAACCCTGTCCCTAGTTTGTTTATTCAGTTGTAGATGCTATCCCACCTCCACTCTTATTGCTACTCCAAGCATCACATTAGTTTATGACCATGTAAATGAGAGATCCATCATAGAACATGTACAGTTATCAGCAACCATAAATGGGCTTTTAGTTCCAGTCAAGAGAAATCTTAGTTCTACAGCATATACAGCCATTCTAATCAGTCGTTTGATTCCAGGTTTGTGTTAACAGCTCGAGGAAGACTCTCATGTTGGTGCTATGACTAGGTGTCCACATACCTTTGGTAAATTGTTCATCTATAGAAAGAGGATTTTACTCCAATGGCCATTGCATGTTTTGCTAATACATAGAAGAAATACCTTCTGTATGACCAATAAGTATTCACAGTGGAACTCTATTTAAAGACAGGTTTGAGCTAAAACAACTGCTATTTTTGTTGACTTCCATTCATGTTAAATCCTGTGATCAGTTGATAGAAATTCATCTGGCACTCTTTTGTTGCGATCGACAGATTTCCACAAACAAGCCTTGCTGTGTGGCATCTGGGATGTCCCACAATACCCTGAAGAAGAGTCAAGAGCAGGGGTCCTCAACCCTTTTTTGGAGATGTCCCTTCCTGAAGACTTTCCTCCAGCACTAATGTGGCCCATGTGACAGATCTAATCATTGTGTTAAGTCTTCATTTTAAAGTATTAAGTCTTCATTAGATGATAGGTGGGGATGACTAGGGTTGAAGGAAAGTCTTCAGGAAGGTAGATCTCCACGAACACGATTGGCTACCACTGGTCGAGTGCATGACACCAAAAAACAATTACAGATTTCACCTAATGTGGCAACTTCCTTGATGTTTTTTATTTTTTTTTGGTCATGATTTTTTGACCTTCCTTCCCAACAACAAAGCAAAGACCTAAATGATGATTGGTGGAGTTCAAACTTGTAGTGATGCAAGTGTTCTGACCAAGACATAGCAAAGAATTGTTGACACTAATCCTACATGATGACCATCGTAAAGACAAAAATCCCATATAGCAGGATCCTGGCATAAAGCTGAGGCTGTGAAAAGAAAACGATTCTGGATTTCACTGCAACAAATCTGTAGTTTAGCGCTGCTGCCTTTTACCCATGATGTTGAGAGGTACTTCAACAGCATTCAGGCGCTATTTTATTTTGAACGCTAAACAGAACAGACGACTGAACCAAAAAGAAAAAAAAATGAAAGAAGACCAAGGGAGAAACAAACATGAGTGCATACTTGTTTTTGCCCAGTCTAAATGAGAATGTGCTTTGAAGTTGGAGTGTTTGCAGTGATGCTGCAGGCTCTGCCTACTCCCTAACAACAAGTGCAATAAGCAGAAAGAATGAGGAAAAAACACACCTTGTGGTTGGAGAAACCTCTGGCTTTAAAAAGCATCAGCAGTTTGATCTTTGCACTGTTTTTTTTTTCTTTCCTGTTTTGTTTACCAGCATGGTTTCTGTGGTAAGATGGCTATTTTACGCAATGTGTACAGATGGATTGGCCTTTTGCAAGTCCACATAAAGCCTCTCATTCAGTAGCCTCATTACCAGGATTAAGCTTCTTTTCCTCTTTGTAGAGATGCTCCTTCTGTAGCTGGAGAAATCCCTTTTTTTCCCTCAAGTTAGCCAGCATATGGCAGCAGCAGACCCAATCTCTGCAGGCCCCCTTTTGTCTATCCTGTTATTGTTGCAGGAACGTAATGACAGTTGTAGGCCGTAGATGGGGTGGAGGGGTTAGTTTACCCCAGGGGAGCGAGTGAGAGAGAGGGAGACAGAGCGGGAAGCGATGGGCAGCAGTGTGGATTATGGAAATATGGATTGATTTTTTTCCCCCCTTTTTTCCTCTCTTCTCCTGCCTGCTAGAATAGGGGCTCTAAATAATCAGAGAACAGACTGTAGGCTGGTACCAAGGGGCAGTAAAATATGAAGTGCAAGAACCTCGACCCATGAGACTTGCGGTAGACCTGCCATGTGGCCAGGCCAGAGAAATGTGGCGAAGACTTTTTTTTTTTTTGCAAATGAGGGAGACAGATGTAAACCTGTGCACTTCTTTCTAACATGAGGTGTTATGCATGGTCTGCATGGACATTTTATTAGAGCTTGCTTTCAGAATTGGGATTTTATTTGGTGGTGTTTTTTTATCATTTGAAAGAAAAGGATGTAGCTCGCGCTCACATTTTTTGTGGGTTCCCTGTCTTAAGTAAAGGATGTTTATTAGCTAATTAGTTGAGTCAGATGTGTTCAAGCAGGGAGCACATCAAAATATGGTGGGCATGAGGTTCTCCAAGAACAGTGTTGTGACCTGTAACCTAGCTACTTGGATACTATTCTCAGGTTTTCATGGTGCTGCGTTTTTTTCTATTCTTTATTGTGCTGCAGATACACTATATATCCAAAGGTTTATGGACACCTGATGATCACATGCGTTGTTGCTACAGAGTTTGAAACACACACTTGTCTAGAATGTTGTATGCTGTAGCCCCTTATTGGAGCTGAGAGCTAAGACCCAATCTTTTCCAGCATGACAATGCGTCTGTGCACAAAATGAGTTCCTCTAAGACATGGTTTGCCAAGATTGGAGTGGAAGGTCTTGAGTGTTTTGCACAGAACCCTGACCTAAACCCTACTGTACATATTTGGGATGAACTGGAACTCAAACTGTGTGCCAGGCCTTATGTTGAACATCTCTGCCAAACCTATTGTGCTCTTGTGGCTGAACAGATAGAGATCCCCCAAGCCATGGTCCAGAATCTAGTGGAAAGCTTCCCTGATGAGTGGAAACTGTTGTAGCAGAAAACTGGGAACAACTTTGTGTTTGGTACTCAGGTTTCCACATACGTTGCTCATGTAGTATGGACAGATTTTTTTGGTTCACTGCTAAAAGGTCTAAGTATACCACCAATCTTTTACACAGTACCTATTAACTGCCAACTGTTCTTTTCTTGATGTATGTGTGTGTGTGTATTCATTCATTCATTCATTCATTCATTCATTTATTTTCTGAACCGCTTAATCCTAATTAGCTTCGCGGGGAGTCTGGTGCTTATCTCAGCTGACTCAGGGCGAGGGCAGAGTACACCCTAAACAGCTTGCCAGGCCAATGCAGGGCTGTGTGTGTGTGTGTGTGTGTGGGTGTATATATATATATGTGTGTGTGTGTGTGTGTGGGTGTATATATATATGTGTGTATGTGGGTGTGTGTATATATATATATAAATGATCTTGAGTTGATTTTCCGTAAAACAGTGCTCGATACGTCGAAGTAGAGCTAAATATATTCTATGTGGGAAAGATAATGGTACTACAATTTCTACTAAAATTGTAGTACTATTATTTTCCCCACATACAATACATACATATACATATATATATATATATATATATATATATATATATAGTAACACCAACTTTATGTAATATTAATTAAACTAGAGTAGTAATAGATTATTATATTCTTATAAGGTAATAAGGTAAACAGAATAAAGGTCCCAGGTTCGTTTCCTGGGCTCGGCCATTTCTGAGTGGGGTTTGCAAGTTCTCCCTGTGCTCGTGTGGGTTTTCTCCGGGTACTGTGGTTTCCTCTGACTGTCCAAAGACATGCACGTTATGCTAACAGGCTTTTCTAACATTGCCTCTAGGTGTGAGTGTGAATGGTTGTGTGTAAATGTTGCTCTGCGATGGTCTGGAGAGCTGTTCAGGGTGCACCCTGCATTTGCCCAGTGTCTGCTGAGAGAAGCGCCAGCCTCTGCGTGACACTAGTAGAATTAAGTGGTTTGGCAAATGAGTGAGAATAATTTGCTCAGCAGATTGTGAATACTTGATTACTCCCTAAATGTGTGTCAGAGTTATCAGTTATATCTCAGGCAGGAAGGAAGTTGCAGCACAACTTAGATTGCAAAGTATTCTTGAATTGCTTATGTTACAATGTAAAGAATCAGAGATGTCTGAAAATCCCACAGGGTTTGTCTCGAAAATTGATGGTCATATGCATGTAATACTTTTGCTGACTCATTCAGAGGATGTCTTGTTTAGTAACATGCACTCATTAAGTAAAAATGTGCCCTTCCTGAGAAATTACTGAAGTGAGTTTATATGAAGACATGTCGTGTTTGCGTAAATCTTGAATGATGATGACCTACTGGTTTTACCACAGGTCATTTATTCAAATCAAGCAGGTTTTGCAATGACAGTCTGTCCTTTGTCTTGGCATAGCCATGAAGTGGCATGCTCTAGCTTCTAAGATTCATCTCCTCAGAGTCCCAGAGAGCAAATATTTGTCTGTCTTTGACATAATGTTCAGTCACATGCCCCCCAAGTCTGACATTTCATGATTGGTGGCCCTTTTCTTCCACACACCCCATTCTAAGATGTTGATGGGTCCCCTAGGGGGACAGGCAGCCAGCGGAGCATCATCCTTGAACACTAGGAGTGATCCCTTTAACACTTTAGCATGGAGGACATGTGAGAGAAAAGCCATGATTGGGGAACAACATGGCAGAAGTTGGAAGAATGGGGAGGTGTGAGGGGTTGGGAATGCCAGAGATTCCATTTTCTCCTTCAATGCGCATCCTGACAGCAGTCCTGCAAGTGTGCATTCCCTTTCTGCTTTGCACCTCAGGGTTGAGCTCTCCTCGAGATGCGGGTCATGGGCAGCGCAGTCTCCGTGAACTGGCCTTTGTATTCCCTCCTAGACACTCACAGCTGCTCATTGCTCCTGATTACT
The DNA here is from genome assembly GCA_028564935.1 of Neosilurus hyrtlii. Lineage (NCBI taxonomy): Eukaryota > Metazoa > Chordata > Actinopteri > Siluriformes > Plotosidae > Neosilurus > Neosilurus hyrtlii. Next base: position 24,535,433 of record JAOUQZ010000004.1, read on the forward strand.
GTGACCCAAAACAACCCAAAAAAAAAAAAAAAACAAGGAGAGCAGCACACTGCTTCTTTCTGCCAGAATCATCATCCCAATTTATGTGGAGACTTCTATATAAAATTATTTGAAAATCCCAGGGTTAATCTGAGGAACAAAATATGATTTATCTCAAACATGAGTCAGATTTTTTTATTGCCTCCTAAAAATGTAAGAACTTAATATCTTAGACACCATCGTTCAAAGTCATGTTTGAAGTTATCCTAATGAAAAATCCACTGTATTCACTGTGTGATATATTACTCCCAGTTATAACAAACCCTTGACCTGACTCTGGAATGACAAGCATGATTTCTTTGACTGTCATTATCAGCATGCTAGTTAAGAGCTAATGCTAATGTCTCCTTGACGTAAGACATAAATTCATCAACTTGTAGTGGTCTTCTTTTACTGGCTCTTCCTTTATTTATAGAGGGATGTGAATCACCATGGCTGCTCACATTGTGACAGTGTAAAGTCCCCTTTCCTTTATTGATAGGGTAATTAACAGTTATTTTAGCAGTATTAGGTTTTTGGGTCAGTTACAACAAGAGCACCCAGAGAGTGCAAACCTCCACCAAGCCGATTACCATATATACCACCCCCTGCTGTAATTCCGCATTTCCCAAAGAATCATCCTATCTCACAATGGTAAATTCCTGGAATTCCTCTTAAATCTGGTAGAACTTTCATAAAAATTTGTCCATAACTTGTACCGTAGTCCTGCTAATATACACAACTCGGAGTTTAAAATATAACCACCGCACTGGAGATAATTTTAGACACAGTGTATGATTGAATCCGTAACACTGACCATGCTTAGACCATGATGGTCTGGAAAGGTAGTCATTATAATGGGCGTTATTGCTAATGTTAGCCAGCTAGTTTGTTGCTACTCATTTTTCTTATGCTGTGGTTCCTGTGATGAAATTTCACGACAGAATCTTGAACCAATGTTTGAAGGTTACCACACTAATAACCAATACATGCTTTTGCTGAGGCACCCCCCCCCCGAAAGGCATTCTGGGTAACAGGGGAAACCGGTATCCAAACTGAAAATGGGCCAACATGTCATTATAAGTAAACATCAGCTCGGTGTTTAATTACGTGATATATTAATTATATAGATTGACAGGTTAAAAAAAATACATAAATAAATTCATTCCTATGAAGTCCACAGGTTAGCATGTCTGCCTCACAGCAAGAAAGCCTGGATTGGATTCACGGGCTCGGGTGTTTCTATGTGGAGTTTGCATTTTCTCCCCGTGCTTGTGCGTGTGGTTTGCTTCCACTGTCCAAAAACATGCACAGTAGGCTAGTTGGCTGTTCCAAATCATCCCTAGGTGTGATTGTGAATGGTTGCGATGGTCTGGTGAGCTGTCCAGGGTGTGCCCCGCCCTCGCCCAGAGTCAGCTGAGATGGGCGCCAGCCTCCCCGCGACCCTAATTAGGATAAAGCTCCTTAAAAAAAAAGAATAAATGAAGTCCACCAACTTGGTGGCGTAGTGGATAGCATGACCTTACAGCAGGAAAGTCCTGGAATTTGAGTCCTGGGCTTGGTGAGTGTGTTTCTTGGTGGAGATTTCATGTTTTTCCAGCGCTTGTGTGGGTTTCCTCTGGGTACTCCTGTTTCCTCCCACAGTCCAAAGACATGCATATTAGGCTCAGTGGCTGTTCCATAAAACCCAAATGTACCAGGAGTTTTTATAAACAGCATTCTTAATTTGTACATACCTAATAAGAGTGCATTAGAGTAATCAGTCTTATATATGAGTATATCTATCTATCTATCTATCTATCTGTATATCTGTATATATGTATATGTATGTCTGTGTGTGCACGTTGACACCGCGATAGACTGGCAAGCTTTCCAGGGTGTACCCCACCTTCATCCAGAGTCGGCTAAGGTAGGCTCAAGCCTCCGCACAACCCTAGTAGGATTAAGTCATCAAGTGGATGGATGGAATCATATCCCAATTCAGAGGAAGTCTTAGCTCATTAGCATATAACATATTAACATATAACACACTATCTAAAAATTAAAAACTGTAGTAACATCTTTTTAACAGTTATGGTGATAGACTACAAAAACAAAAATCTCTGCTCTTAGTGGCTGGTGTGGCTCTCTGTCCTATCTGCCAAGTTGCAATTATTTTCCAAAAGTAGATGAATCCCTTGATGGTTGAGATCCTGAGAGAGAGAGAGAGAGAGAGAGAGAGAGAGAGAGAGAGAAGTGAAAGAGTGAAGTAGTGAAGTAGTGACTGTGCTCCTACATACTTGTAGCAGCTGAGAGAGCGCGAGAGAGTGCAAGAGCGAGTGAGCTTTCCAATGGGAGATGACAGCTTAAATGCTGAAAATCCCCCAGGCCACTTGGCACAGAATTAATGATGTTTCTGGCTCCACACTTTTGGGGCATATGTGGTTGAAGCTTCTCTCAGCCCAGAAGAATATCAGTTGTATCATAAGAACAAAAACGTTCGCCTGTCACTTGCTAATTTATTCAGCGTGGAGATTTTGGAGAATATCCCCTCCTGTTCTTGCCTTTGAATTCAGGATTATGTCCTACAGACTGAAGTATGTTCATTAAAGAACTGCTAGTCTATGTTCAGTAAGTTTAGTTGCTGTTAATGTTGTGTTTACATGACTAAATTAAATAGATCAATATTTTTTGGACACTTGTTTCATGTTTATCTCAGATTCAGTGCTTGTTTTGGGGAGGGGGGGGGTTGTTTCTTGTTTGTTATAATGCATTAATGCCAGTGTGGAAAAGAGAAATAAAAGGGATGACTACTTCACAGCTGGTCTTGGAATTGTCACTGCTTTTGGAGTATTGCACCACACTGTACCACCTCTAGCAGCTGCATGCATGCACAGACTCGATATGTAAAAAAAAAGACTTGTGCACTGATGTATTTTCGCCCAAGGTTTGAATTGAGAAGCTGTGAAAACAAAGAGGAAGGGGGCAAAATTGGATACCGCTCAGCGAAAGTGGAAATACGTTCGGTGTATATCGGAGCATCAGTTTGAAACTGCACCGAGACTCACAGTTCCCCTTTAACACCCAAGGTTCAAGGCAAAGTCTGCACTTATTAAATGCACAGTAGATAAGGTGCAAGGTTAGAAAAGGCAAGCCAGCAGCATACGATTAAAAGCACAGTGAAGGGAATTTCAGTAGGAGGATGGGGGGAATCCAGAGAGATTAAACCCCTAACAGATTTGCCTTTATATTAGAGCCTGGTGCTGCAACAGAATAGAGATGCGATGAGATGCACCGCTTTGAGCATCTTGCCATGTGATTCTATAGGATCGGGTTGCCATGTTGTTCTATATGCTTTTATAGCTATATAAAGTAACAAATCATATTTATTCAACATAAAACAGCAGAAAGCAGATATACCAGCATGTTTGACATGCTAGTTGCATGTTAGTGGGTGTTGTGGCGGTGTGAGTGATTCAGGTGGAGCAAGGTTCCTGCGATGCTTAAACACCTCTATATTATGGTAGGGTTGAAAAGTCCGCCAACCAAAAATATCCATCCAGTAAAGGCCCTGTGGTCACAAACTGACAGTTGTTGAAGGCTAGAAGATGAGTAACAGAAACTGGGCACGGAGAAAGACAGTAGTGTATAGTCTCTTACTGTCCACCTACATGGTTTCACCAACAAAGTGAGTATTTGTGATAAATTGACCAGTAAGAATTCACAGCATATGCAGCAACATCACATTTCCCTACCATGCTACTGCCTTGTCAGCATCACTGCCAAACTGATTGTTGAAAATGCTGGTGCTCCACCTTCGGTCACCTGAGATGTGGGTGAAGTTGCAGAAGATTTTTATTTAATTTTTTTTTACCAACTGTCATTACTTCTGCCCACAGCAGAGTTATAGCAGAGGTATTGTAATCACCTGCAAGTGTTTATTTGCTTGATATTTTATCTTTGAACAAACTTCTGACCAACCTGTGCAAGGATCTTTACCAAACTTGGTGGGAACCATTTGGTGCTTGATTTCCAGAGTTTTACTTGATTTTGGAATGTTAAGGTTAAAGGTGAAGGTCAGAGCAAGATCAAAGATTTGGAAATAGAGTTCTCATAACAAGTGGTGATAGACATGCAATACTGTGGAACTCTAATAGAAAAATCATACATGGACTTTCAGATGACACAGTTACCTTTGACCTTGAGTCACTGTGTAAAGTCAAACCTCAGCCATCTTGTAAATCCTTCAACTGAGAGAGTGTTTTCACTATTTTGGTTGCTAATCCGCTTGACCTGTGTGTTGACGATTAATGTTGCAAATAGTTAGGTAAGTGCATTTAACATGTTTTTTTTCTTTACACGTCAAGATCATTCCACTCATTTGCATAAAACTCCACCCCCATATTTGACACCGGCCTGTACAGTGGTCTGTCTACAAAATGATTGACCAAATGCACATCCAAACTCAAACAAGTGTCCCAGACTGGATATCCGTTTTAAAAACAGGGTTTCTCAACTACGTAGTACACTTGTGCTGAAGCTACAGCTTAAAAATAATGACTGTTGCACCTTATAAGCTCCTCTTAGTACATCATTATGTTTATCAAACTGGGACAGCAGCAGCTTTTTAAATATGTGTCCAAAATGTGACATGTGCTAGAACTTATCCAATGAATGCATCAAATTAAAATACTGATCTATGCTTGATTCGCTGCTCATTGTCTTGTGATCATCTCGCAACTTGTATCACACTCTGGGATGTTTTGGATGTGTTAGGCAGCAATCTCCACTACTAACACCATCCTCAGAACCCCAACTCATGGTATAGCATTGTGAATGGAGTTTAACCCTTGTACAATTCCAGAGGTGTTTAGAACCTAAAGCTCATAAATGTTCTTCTGGTGGCCCAAGAAAGTCTAAAAACATAATTGGACAGATTTAATAATGAGTTGCGTCAGCACACACCCGGGTTTAAAAAAGTACTTTTGGTGTTTACTTAGGAGGTGCAGTGACAAAATTGACCCTGAGAGGTGGGGACTCCAAGGTGTACGACATCATTTACTAATGATTATAGGTATATTTACCACAAAAAAATACTGTCTTATTCTATCTTGCATCGCCATGGTGTTTCATGATGAAAGTGTGTCTTTATATGCTTTTCTGATTACAACAATTAAGCTGCACCAGTCCTTTTAGTAAATAACCCACAGGGTGAATACTATGTTTTGGTTTGTGACCCTGCGCTAAATTGCTTGGCGTGCCATATTAAAACGAACTGCTACTTTGTTTGGAAAACAGTTCGTTATTTGTGGATCACCTGCAAAACTGGTCACACTTATCAGTGCTATTTTAGGAATGCACCCACACACTGTATTGCCACACTTAGTGAATCTAGCCCAAGATCTAGGGCAAGAAGCAAAGATACTCAGTTTTCAACATAATGAAGTGCCAAGTCTGTGTAAATGCATTTATGTGTTTTGGGTTGATTTAAAACTAGATTTTTGTTTGTGATATTTTTCCCCCACATGAAGTATTTCACTGTTATCAGAATTAGTGAGTGAATAGGTTACCACTGGATGATCTGATTCAGGGTTAGATGGATGGATGTTTTGCTTGATAGTTGTTTGATTATTTGATTTAAAATTTTGTCATTCGATTGATTGATTTTTAAATATTCTAATGATGATTTGTTAGAAAGTTAATGTTTCATTTGACTGATGATTATCTACAGTGATGGATTATGTGATGGTTTGCTGGGTCAGTTAAGGGTTTGTTTAATGGTTTAACTGATAGTGTCAGAGATAACGGCTGAGTGATGTTAGATGGTTTGATGGAGGTTTGATCAACGGCTTGAGTGATGGATGGATGTTTGATGGATAGTTTGTTCAGTGTTTTAATTGATTGGCTGGTTAGCTTGATGATTGGTGGAGGGTTTTGTTTGATGTTTGTGTACTGCAAGGATTGACTGAAGGTTTGATTGATAGTTTGATTGATGGCTTGCTTGAAGGTGTGTCTGAAGGCCTGATTGATGGGTTTATTGGTGACATTATGGATAGATGTTTGTTATTTACATTGTGGGTTTTGGTTGATGGTTTGGTTGATCATTTGATGGGTGGCTGTTTGTTGGTTGGATGGGTTAATAGATGGTTTGATGGATAAATGGTCTGACTGATGCATGGTTTGTTTGACTGATGGGTGGTTTCATTGCTGGTTAGTTTGATGGATGCTTTAATTAATGGTTGCTTAATAGTTTGTTAAATAGTGGTTTTACAGGTTGTCTAAAAGTTTAATTAATCATTGGTTTGATTAATGTATGGGCTGATTCAAGGATGGTGGTTTGGATTGATGAGATCCTTGATAGCTTGTTTGATGTTTTGATTGATTGGCTGGTTTGCTTGATGGATAGCTGTATGGTGGTAAGATTGATGGAAGGTTTATTTGATGTTTGTTTTGTTGAATAGCTGTATGGTGGTGTTATTGATGGAAGGTATATTCAATGTTTGTTTGATGGATATCTGTATAGTGATGTTATTGATGGAAGGTATATTCAATGTTTGTTTGAAGGATGGCTGTATGGTGATGTCATTGATGGAAGATCTTTTTGATGTTTGATGGATAGCTGTATGGTGGTGTGATTGATGGAAGGTTTTTTTATGTTTGTCTGATGGATAGCTGTCTTGTGCTGTGAGGGATGGACGGCTGATTTGATGTTTGTTTGATGGATAGCTGTATGGCAGTGTAATGGATAGAAGGTTGATTTGATGTTTGTTTGATGGATAGCTGTATGGTGGTGTGATTGATAGAAGGTTTGTTTGATGTTTGATGGATAGCTGTATGGTGGTATGATTGATGGAAGGTTTATTTGATGTTTGATGGATAGCTGTATGGTGGTGTGATTGATAGAAGGTTTGTTTGATGTTTGATGGATAGCTGTATGGTGGTGTGATTGAAAGAAGGTTTGTTTGATGCTTGTTTGATGGATAGCTGTATGGTGGTATGATTGATGGAAGGTTTATTTGATGTTTGATGGATAGCTGTATGGTGGTATGATTGATGGAAGGTTTATTTGATGTTTGATGGATAGCTGTATGGTGGTGTGATTGATGGAAGGTTTATTTGATGTTTGATGGATAGCTGTATGG
>JAOUQZ010000004.1:24590422-24601388 GCA_028564935.1 Neosilurus hyrtlii
TATATGTGTGTGTGTGTATATGTGTGTGTATATATATATATATATATATATATATATATATATATATATATACTGTATGAACTAGAGTACATGAGTGTGTGTGTGTGTGTGTATATATATATATATAACTCATGTACTCTGGTTCATTAAACAACCCTATTTCTTATCTCTTTCTGTCATTTGTATAGTATATTTCATTAATTATTTATTCATTCTGATTATAGTCACAATGCAATATTTAACTTATGGCTAAAAGTATAAATAAATAATGTGCCTCATTGACTTACTTTTGACAGTTATTTCTGGACATTGAATGTGAGATGCCCACAGTCTAGCACAAGTACATTAATATAATCCCAAAGTAAGAGGCAGTTTTGAGGGTTGGACTTGGTGCCAATTAGCTGCATCTATTTGTACAGTTGTGGCATTGAACAACAGACAGAAGTCGACATCAATTGATTAATGTTGCAGCTGCTTTGAATTGCTTTCTGCTGTGTGTATTCTGTACATAGTAGTTTTTTTTAATTGCATTTAATAATTTCTTTTCTTGCATATTGTAATAAATATTCTGCCTCATTTATCAATCTCTTTTTAACACTGTGTAAAAATGTTTGCATATGCGAAAACAATCCAAAATTTTTGCTGGATTAAGGAAAATTTCAAGAAATTAGCCAATAAGCAAATGAGGAAATGCACGGAGCATTTGTATTTGGTGACTACCACAAAATCTCATAACCTTAATTGAAAACAGCAAACAAAAAAAGAGAAAAATAAATAAAATAAATTCCTTTTCATTCAATTTCAATTCAATTTCCATTCTTTCTTATAGAAAGAATCTATGCCATTCTAAATGTACAGAATATTGTTTAATAATATAATAGTACCTGAAAGGCAGAAATGGAAAAGTTTTGTTACACCTATGAATACAAAAAATTATACACATCCTTTTTAAATTGCTGGGTTTTTGTGATATAAGTAATGAGTCTATGATAAATAATTTCAGAATATGTTCCACCTTTAATGTAACATTTAACTTGTACAGTTCAACTGAAAAGGGCGCCAGCCTCCCCGCGACGCGGTTCAAAAAATGAATGAATGAATGAATGAGTTCAGCTGAAAAACAGATGGATTAGAGATAATTTTAAAAAAAAACCATTTAACTCGTTTGCATTTTGATTGCACTTTTTTGATTTGATGACGGCCTTTAGTCGCATGGCACATCTTAACCTGGCAATCTTTGCCCACTCTTCCTCGCAAAAGCTTTCCAAATCTGTCAGATTGTGAGGGCATCTCCTGTGTACAGCCCTCTTCAGGTCACCCCAAAGACTTTTAGTTGGATTTAAGTCTGGGCTCTGACTGAACCATTCCAAACTTTCACCTTGTTCTGATGAAGCCATTCTTTAGTAGATTTGGAGATATGCTTTGGGCTGTTGTGTTGAAAGGTGAAATTCCTCTGCATTTTTGCAGAGACCTAAAGGGTTTGGGTAAAAACTGACTGGTATTTGAAACTGTTCATAATTGATTAATGTCCCAAGTCACCACATAACTTCAACCTTGTTTATCGACTGTAACACATTTTCCCTACATGCTGTTTGGAGATGTGATGTTGGACTTTACACACTTGAGCTGAGCACTGATGTTTTTCTTTGGACATTCTTCCTTTTTTCCTAAATGTGGAATATGTGAAGGTTTTTTCTGCTTATGTTTTCTGTTATTTTGTTCTTTTCAGAAATTTTGTAGAGACATCCAGTTCACTATGATTATTGAGCCATATTTTGTCCACTTGTTGATGACTGTCTTCGCTGTGTTCCGTGTTGTATATATAATGCTTTGAAATTCTATTGTACCCTGCTCCCAACTGATAGCTTTCAATGATGAAATCTTTCAATGCCTTATGGAACATGGCTTTAGCTGTAAGTTGCAACTAGTTAATGTAGGGAAATCCTACTAAAAAAAATCTGAACTTTATTTGTAGTTAATCAGAATCACTGACTGCTTGCAGGTGTGTCCTGACTACTATTTACCATGAGAATGGGATTGGTTAATTATAAACAGTCACATTGCCAATAATAAGAGCGTGTACACACCTATGCAACCACGTTATTTTACTTTTTTATTTTCCCCTTTTTCAGTTGAATTGTACAGATTTTAGGTGGGAAAAGTTCTGAAATTATTTATCTTGGTCTAATTATCAAGAAACCCTGTTTTTTTTTAATCCAATGTTGATATAAATTCAATAAAAACAGTTTGCCCTTCACCTTAGTCACCACAAGTACAATATACAGGAAAACTGTCTTTTAAAGTAAAATTTATGTATGTATGTAGGTTTTTATTTATTTATGTACTTATATTTAAAGCATTTCAAAAACTTTCAGCCTGAAATCTCTTGCATAGCTATACATCCTCTCTGATGCTTTGTTGAAAAAGCAGGAGGGTGTGTGTCTTAAGGAATGCAACTTCGGCATGCAGCAAACTAGGGAGTACACAGCACATCACACATTGAGACATACCAGATACCGTGACACTTATCGGTCGCTTAGTGCTGGCTTAAAAAGTGTTAAAAGAGCATCTAATAGAACCAATTTTCAATGCATCCTTCTTTTTTGAGTAACAGTATGCTAATGTGTTCTATTCTAATATCCCAGGGTTTAACATTTCAAACTTGACTGAATTACCTTTCCTTCTTTTCAATACTAACAACAGTACCCTTGCTTATCTTGGCCTCAACAAAATAATTTTGACCAAAGAATCCAATGTTTTTTAACACTGTAATGTTATGTTATGACAGGATAGGGGTTGAATTATAATTTTTTTAATGAATTTATTAATAAACCAGGGGATGGAAATGATTAATATGAATATATGTCAATCTGATGTCCTCATCCAGCATGCTTGATCAGGGGCCTCCAACCCTGTTTCTGGAAAGCTATTTTACTGAAGACTTTGGGTCCAACTCTATTCATGCTCACCTGACTATCTGATTTTTGCCGTAGGTCAGGGATTTCAATGTGGGTGCAGTTTTTCACTTCAACCAAGCAGTGGCTCACCTTCCACCTGTTTCAATCGCTAATCTAAATAAATAAATAAATAAATAAATAAATAATTTTTACAAAAAGAAAAAAATAGGTTGCACATTAGTGTTTCAATTTTGAAACCCGGTGGTAGCTATCTTGGTGAGACCACTGTACTATTGAGAGTTATACTTATATAGCATGAAAAGATGGAAAAATTGAGATCCAAGATGTACATTTCATTTTAAAACTATTTTTGACCAAATTTCAAGTATGCAGAGCATTTTTTTCAATTAATTACAAATATTAGTGAAATTATTGGTAAAGTTATATGAATTTAAAGTATTCTGACCGTCGGCAGTAAAATCTTCAGGTCCCATCAAGATGACCGCCACCCAGCTTCAAAATTAAAACACTAAAGTGTTTGTTTTTTTGTGTTTTTTTTTTGTTTTTTTTTTTTTAGATCAGTGATTGACACAGGTGGAAGGTGTGGCTACTGCTTGGTTGAAGTGAAAACCTGCACCCACACTCTTCACAGATAAGGTTGGACATCCCCACCTTAGGATGTCCTTTAGGGTGGCCACAAATTTTTTTTTCTAAATTCCTCTATCCCCAGTAACAGCTGAAAGAGGTGTGTGTTATATATTTGGTTGGAGATAAAACCTACACTCTGCAGCTCTTCAGCAACAAGGTTGGACAACCTTTGTGAGAAATTATTTCATGCCTCTATCTGGTGGGGCAGTGGTGGCCCAGTGCTAGGGTGCTGGATTACTGATACCAGGGTCGGGGGTTCAAGCCCCACTATCAACGTGTTGATAGTGCACTGTCCTCCCAGTGCAGCGAACTGGATTATCAAAGGCCGACCATGTCTTTGACTGGTGAGAAGCATGTAAAAGAACCATTGCTGTCCCTCATCAAGGTTAAGCTGCATTGCCGTCAGCATGTTTGTTCGTGGTGTACTCTGCCCTCACATGGAGTCGACTGAGATCAGCCTTAATCCTAATGAAAAATAAAGCAGGTCACAAAATGAATGAATGCATCTATCTTGCAAAAGTAAGAGCGATTTATTCATTTTGCAGAAATAGTGACGTCTGACCTAAATAAAACATAATAATACATTTTGATTAATTGGAACAGGTAGCCTTAATAATGGACTTTTAAACAACAGTATCTAATTTCAGGGATTTGACCTTGCACAGGGATATATAAACTTACAAGATGATGTCAGGAATTCAACCGGAAAGCTGAGAAACATCTAAAAAAAAACCTTCTCAAACTTAGACAAAATGTTATGTTATTTATATCCTATAGTAATGGACTGCATCATGAAGATAGAATATTTGATAATATTTTATTTATAATCTACTACATTTAAATTGAACCAATGGAAGACATTAGCATATTGTTACTTATTTACAGGGGTCTCGTCTTATTTGTGTTACTTTATGGATTTATGTTGTCTTATCTCTTTTTTCATTTATTTATTTATTTATATCTTTCATATGTTAACGGGTTGTCCAAATTTTCATTAAAACTGTGTGTGTGATATAAATGTGAAAGCTATTTAACTTAACTATTTAACTTTGACAGCGTAATCCGTATATAAACGTGCAGTAAGTCTTTGGAAATTATACGAATTGAAACCAATAAATCTCGCTTTATATTAGTCTTCCTTTGCATAGATTTACACACACTCAGGAGCTAGGATACAAGTGTATTTCCAAAATTACAAGAGTTTCATGAATTTATGAATAAATCTATTCATATCCAGCTTTAAAAAAACAAAACAAATGGAGGCCCAGTGCTCTCAGCATAGTGAAGTTTGTTGTCTAAGCCCATGACCCGAAAATTTATTAGATGTAGTTTTACGACCTCTTTGTGACAAGTTACAGGAAGTTCAATTTCCCCAAAAGCATTGCACACACTACAAGCCATGCTAATCCTCCATCTGATCTAAATTACAGGAACACAGTTTAGCGAATATGTCCGGAAGACATCTCTCTCTCTCTCTCTCTCTCTCTCTCTCTCTCTCTCTCTTAATAACATGTGATACTGTGATTTATGTTGCAGTTCATTGATGGCAGACTGGCTAAATTAAATGAAGGAAGGGGTTTCACAGATGTCTTTGAGGAAGAGATCACGGAGGGGGGCTTCTGCGGAAGTGAGTGGGATTTTCTCCGTTTGGTGGCGGAAAAAACAAGAAGGAACACCTTTATGTATACCTACAGGTTAAAGAGGGAAAACAGTATGCAAATGTTTCATGCATAACATTGCAGCATATTTATTGTCACCTAATTAAAGTTAGTAGAAGATGGAATATCTGTGTATTTTACTGCATGCTTTTGAGCATCTTTCTTGCTCTGTGAACTTAATTTTAATGCCCCTTAAATTTGCAGGTAATTCTAGGTCTTATCAACAGTGGATGGATACTGTAAAGGTAAGATGAAGTGTAATCTGTAGATTAGATGTAGATATGGTTTATTGTAATCTAATCAAATGAATATTAATTTCACCTCAGTAATCATGCCCACTGGCTGAAATGTATTTGTCTCTCACTCATGCTTAAGTGATTATGCATATAAATTTGCTCTAGTAGGCAGCCCTGCCATAACAAATGGGGGGGGGGGGGGGGTAGAGTGGAGGAACAGTTGAGATGTAGAAACGACACTGATATGATATGACAGCCAGTCATCTGAGATGACACATGGGTTCTGGCAGGAAACACAGCGATTACTCAATAAACTGAACCAATGAGAGAAGCCTTCCTCTCCATATGCTTTGCTTTTTCTCTCTTTTTTCCTGTTGTGCCAAATTAATTCTTCGGGTGCCAGTTTCAAAAGGTTTCATGTAAAGTCCATATCTCCTAAGTGACACAAATCTATAAACATTTCTTCACCTTTGACCTGCTGGTCAGGCCTGAAGGTGTAAAATCCGTGGCATTATAGGAAATTTAAGGCATTTAGCATGTCAGTCTAGTTCCACTCCACAAGTGAGCTTGTGTGTATAGAGAGTCAGAGAGTGGTTCCTGAATGTGGTACACTCTAAGGAGTACATGGGAAATACCCTTTATTGGTAAAAGGTGAAAAGGCAAAAATGTCTTTAAAAAATGTAGACTATGTTCTCATTAAATGATTATGGTGATTTTGTTTTTCCCTACACAGAGAGGTGTGAATAAAGCCAGCCCGGTTGTGAAATCTGCTTATAAGCTTGTAAGTTGTATTACTTTATATTGCAATTAAATACTAACCATTCTTTAAAATACTTACCATAAATACTTTTGATTGCAGTCATGTCATTTATTTTACTCAATAAAGTATCTAGTTCAAGTTAAACTTCACGTCCAACTCTGAACCTAAATCCTCCTCTGCACCATTTTGAAAAACATTAAAAAGTGGCTAAGGGGATGGTGTGGACTGGAGTCTCGATCAGCATATAAATAGCAGTTATTACCCAAAAGCTTGGTGGATATTGCTGAATCATAGCTATTTCTAGGGTGAATTTCTCTGATTTGACTGTAGGAAACCATGAGGTTCTATCCGCTGTTTTAAATAAAGCATTATCCTGAGAGGTGGGTAATGAACAATTATGCACCAAACATGAGGTGGAAATTCACCAATCCTATGATGCAAATTTGTTCCCACAATACATGGGAACATCAACACCAAAAAAACCCATACTGGAAAAAGATTTGTATGGTTTGTTTAAAAAAAAAAAAAAGAAAGAAAGAAAATTTCTGTGTGTAACAGCATCTCTTCAAACTTTTATTTTTTAAGTTTTGGAAGTACTATGTGGAAACATCATGAAAAGCAAACCAAAAGTATAGTATAGTATAGTATAGTTCATATTTACATACATTAACCATGGCAGACTTGTCACGCTTTGAGCTTAGCTAATAGTGCTGTGGAGCAAGCTGAGCGTTTTGAGCATAGTCATTCAAACTTTAGTACGTACAGTATGAACACATTATAAAACTGGTTGTGCAAAGCTATGTTTTTATGTATATTCTACATGTAAATACAAGAAAAACTAACTAAAGTAAGATTTTTTTCTGTTTGCTTTGTTTGTTTTTTATTTTAATGCATGATAATGATGACATTGCCTACTTGAGTGCTGGGACAAACCATGAGTATCAATGGTTTTGTTTTAAGTGTTATCCATATTCCTTTGTAGTGTATGGTAACTGAATGAGCACATTTTCACTGACTCCTTCTCAAGGGTTGGGCCTGGGGAGGTGGGCTGTCCATCTCATTATAGGGCATTACCATTCTATTTCTCTCTTTCTCTTTCTCTTTTACTCGCTATATATATATATACATATCATAAATGTACATTAATTTACATTAAATTACAAAACATTAATTTAATTGCCTTTTCTTTAAATTGAACATTGTAATGTTTTTGTTTGCATTTCTTCTCAAAGGCAAAAGTCCATGCAAAAAAAGGTTTACGTGGTGTGAAGGACAGGATGAGACTTAAGGTGAGACGTTCAGATTTATAGGTTTCTGGGATAAAACTGTGAATGTGAGCTCTACTGTTGTGTCACATACTGCTTTAATTAACACTACAAATCCTTATTCATCCTTTTATTTTATTTCCTTTCCCTGTAATTCTTTGGCTTGCCTGCATTCTTCTGTCCAACATGTTTCTGCAGGATACTGAGGAGGAGAGTGGTCTGTACTGTTCAGGTTCTCCCACCAGCACTAAAAGCCTCTCGCCGAGAAGGCTTCAGTCGAGAAGGGTGAGTCTAGTATGTAAAAGTATCACACACACACACACACACACACACACACACACACACACACACCAAGGGAGTTCTAGTACAGAATATTCAGTTTGAGTATCAGCCATCTATACGCAAGTAATGGTCCATTCGACTTAGCACAGAAACCAGAGGCCAAATTATGTAATTTTTTGAGTGCAGAGCTGGGAGCAGTCATGGAGATGTGACATCATTTGCTGAACTCGGAAGAGCCTGTAAATAAGAAAACTACCCCAGTTCATCAGTAGAAATTCTAACCTTGAGCTGTTTTTTTGTAGATTTTTTCTGGTCAAAGGCAAAGAATGACAAGTCAGTCTTTAGTCAAACACATTGTGTGTGCACACTTGTGTGTGTGTGTGTGAGTTCTGTCTAAATCTGTCTGTGTTGATGATACTGATCTCGCATTTGTGTGTGTGTGTGTGTGTGTGTGTGTGTGTGTGTGTGTGTGTGTGTGTGTGTGTGTGTGTATGTGTGTCAGTGAGAGAGGGAGAGAGAAGCTCAGTGATATATTGCCAAGGCCAGGCACCAAATCAGCACAGTAGATGGCCTTGATTCCTCTCCCTCTTCTTTCTTACTTAGGTCAGAGAACATCACTGATCACATTTTATACTGCCAGAATTAAGGGGCAGTGGCTTTATTATTTTATTATTGGAATTCTCTGAAATGCCACTCTCGAAGAAGCCATGAAATGTCTGTCAAAAAGCAAGCACATAAAATGTGGACTGATGTCATGACTGGTGATTTAATGTTTTATTTTTTGTTGTCATTAGGTTTACATGTGTGGCGTAGATAGTGGTATTTGCACAGTACTATAAAGTACACTTTATCTGTCTCGTTTTTAGTGTAGTATTTGGATGTTTGGATGTATTTTGTTTAAATGGGTGTGGTCCGGACAAAAAAAATGGAATTTTTCAATAATGGAAAAATTTGCAAGCACCAAAGTACAGAATCTAACTTTATTGAACGTCTCAACCAGACACCCTGCATAACTTTCCATCTTGTGTTTAATACGACTGAGTGAAATAAGTGTTTCAAAGCGATGATGTTTTTCCTAAATCAAAAAACTAAAAAATAACATTTTACTAGATTTTCTGTACTTTAATTCTTGAGCTTATATTTAATTCCAAAAAGATTGGAAAAGCTTACTGGACATGCTTTTAAAATCTGCTATAAAAGTCTCCAAAAAGACTTTCTTAATGGACACCAAGAATCTATAATGATAAACCAATGGTTTTTGTGGAGAGGCAAGCAGAGGTATGCAGCTCACTGCACAGCTCAGTAAAATAAAACCATATATTTCTTTGTTTGTACAGAAATTTGTTAAAATTATGTATATTGTAGTAATCTCCTATTAGTATCATCCTCACTGCTGTCACTGCTGACAGTTTTAACAATGGCTATGGCGTAGCCCCAAGCAATCATGGGCACATTCAATTTTAGTATATGTGTTGCCATAGCGAACACTTATCTGGGCATTGAACACAGGATTTAACATTCATAATTCTATTAATAATGCCACCTTCTCGAAGATGTCACTATTAATTAATTTATTTGTTTGTTTGTTTGTTGAGCTGTGGTGCAGGAACTTGATTTTCTTTCTTTTTTTCTTTTGTTTTTGTTTTTTTGTATTTTTTTTTTACAGACCCTAACTTAAAGTTAATGGGGAAACAAAATAAATTAATGTCCAAAAATAAGATTTTAATTCACATTCATTTTGCAGCATAATTAAAAAAAATTCCCTGTTTTTATGCAGAATTTTTGGAAGCATGTGTTGACAAATTTCATAATCATACAAAGACACAATTACTAACTGTCTTGAAACACTACAATAAAACTGCTATATCTTTCTATTAAACTCTTATACTTGCAGGTTGATGATTCCACAATTCCTGTTACCTGCTTATTAGTGACAAAATGAAGAGCGCTCAGACCTGGGCTAGATCTCGCACCTAAGCCCAGCTCATCTGATCACTGACTGGTTTTTCACCCTTTTAATTAGCTTGGTCATTTTTGATAGTGTGTGTGTGTGTGGGGGGGGGGGGTGTCTAGGGGGTAGGTGTGGGTATTGAATAAGCAGTACAAAAAGGTGTAAAGCTAGAGGTCTTCCAATTAAGGCCTTTCAGAGAGTAGCCTGACCCCCTGCCACCCTCATCCGTCCTCGCTCAGCTCTACAGTAACGGGACCCTGGGGACTTCACACCCCCACACAATGGATGTCATATCCGGCACTGCAAGTGTGTTCTTGTGTATAACGCAGTGGTGTTGACACACAGGCCCTCAGCACGATCAATGGCTAAATCAATCAGCAATGCAGTTCAGTCATCATTATCTTCAAGGAAAGTCAACACTATGACCGGATGAAGTGTTTTGCATGTCCAAGAGATCTTTCAGTACAGCAGAGGCACTTTTTACAAAGGAGACCTCTGATTGCTCAGTTTTTTCCCTGATTCACCTTTTAATTGTTTTATCCCTTAGTTTCTTACATATTATTTTTGCATCCTAAAGCCAAAGAAATAGTTCAGTGGGATGAGCTATAAATATATATGTATTTAAAACTAAGGTACTCTGCGTTTTCTTACTTAATGTGGTCAGCGGGAATGAATAACATTAGCATGATGAATTGTTGGGACTGCTGAGGTGCATTACACGAAGGTGTCCAGGCCGTGCCTGCATGCCAGTGGAAGGCATTTTGAGTGTCGGTGGAATGGCCTGGAGCACTGTGAAGCTGATTGCTGCTCATCTGCATGGTCCTGCTTCTCCTGTGTGTGTGTGTGTGTGTGTGTGAGTGTGAGAGAGAGACTGAGAGAGAGAGTGATGGCTATGAATATGGCACACAGCCTCTGGGGAAGGAGTACACACACGCACACACGTATACAACCACACACACTGGATGAGAAGGGCAGATGTATCCCCCTCAGCCAAAGCCAGTTGAGCAGCTCTGCATATGAAAGAAAAGCCCTGCTCAAGTAGTGTATAATTCATAGATGTCTCTGCTTGCAGCTCCTAGGCCTCCAACTTAATTTCCATACTGTTTTATGCAGTGACCAGATCATGGGAGCATTGGTATGGTTTAATTTGTCCGATGATACTGACCTCATCCCTGAACGTCTTTTTAAAAAGATACACATTTGATCTTCGGCACACAGCTTCAACAAATCCATATTAAAACCTTGTAAGGAAGTTTTAATCCTTCATAT
>JAOUQZ010000004.1:24655855-24668355 GCA_028564935.1 Neosilurus hyrtlii
AGGCTCGTCAGAGACTTCATCACTTCTTCTCTACCGGCCACCCTGGACCCGCTACAGTTTGCGTATCGTCCCAACCGTTCCACCGAGGACGCCATCGCACACCTCCATCACACAGCCCTGAATCATCTGGACAGCAGAAAGGGAAATTATGTGAAAATGGTGTTTGGACTACAGTTCAGCATTTAACACCATAATCCCCTCCACACTCTCCACTCAGACATGATGCAAAAGAGTCTTTGTTTTATACTTACCACACAATGATAAAACAAAATTTAATAGCTATTTACTATGGTAATATAAGCTAAAATAATATTAGGAGTACTCTTGGCACATTTTATTCGGACTGCTCTTCAACTGAAACTCTTGGTTGCTATGAAACGTTGACTAAACATTTAATGTGGTGTTTTGTATTTTAATATGGACTTCAGGGAATTTATGACAGTGCATGTTAAATCATTTGCTGTCCTTCAGGCACTTGTGACCAAGAAGACTGGATCAGTGCGGTTCGGCCAGTCATTGAGAAAAGAATACAAAAGTAAGTGCTGCTCCGAATTACAATTCTGTGGTGCATAAAAGTGTGATCATTTTAATTCTTTAAATTGCACAATTCTTTTGCATATCAGATACAGTGAAGGAGAAATCCGTTTCAACTTAATGGCCATCGTATCTGATCGCAAGATGATCTACGAGCGTAAAATCACAGAACTCCAGGATCGTTTAACAGAGGTAGGGGCTCGCTCGTGAAAGGGTTTTTTGTTTTTTTCCCCAAATAAGTCGTTTAGCTGCGGCTTCCTTCAAACACGACTGTTCTTTGTAATCACAGGAAGAGCCTATGGATACAGACCAAAGTGCTAACCTCCTGAGTTCCATCCAGTCAGAGATCGCCAAGTACCAGCTCCTGATTGAGGAGGAGAACCAGAAATTAAAAAAATATAAAGTATGTTCAAAGATGTACCCTTTTTTTTCAGTTGGGTTCATGATTTGCATTTCATTATCAGTCATGATGGTTGGTCTCATGCATGGTGGTTGGTGCCAGACAGGCTAAGTTGAGTATAATGAGAGCCATTGGTGTGTCACCCATCAATCTCTAGAGTTTACACAGAATGGTGGGAGAGACCCAGTGTGACTGTAACACACGTACCTCAGTGAGGTCAGAGTGAATAAAACTATCAGAAGTTACAGTAGCTCAAATAACCATTTTCTTTAAACAACAGTGGTGTGGGAATTAATTTTTTATCCAGCATCAAAAATGGTCGCTATTACCCAGGCAAATTTTAGGTATTTTGCATTAGCATTAGCATTGAGCTGTCGTCATGAAAACTTAAAAGCATATATTTATCTATGGGAACTTTAAAAATAACGTAGAAATAACCGGCAACTGATTTTTCATTCTAATTAAATATTACTAGAGTCTTCGTTGTTCTTCGTTGAATGTTGTTAGAGATCCTGAAAAATAGCTACAATTTTTAACGTACTTCATACCCCACTCGGAGAAACCCTCAGCAGTTTCTGTTGAAATATGCCTCCGGTGGCGGGGGTGCCATGTCAGGCATTGCATCATGGACATATTGAAGCTGGTACAATTTTTATATCTGAGGGGAGAGGCAGCTGGGACATTAAATATTCCTGATGTTTCTGCTACTCCCTCAGCTATTTCCTGTGGTTCCCGCTATCGTGAGTGGCCACTGTATTGATTCTCGAGATCACTGTTTAAAAATTAATAAATTAGCTTAGTACTAAGCTACTTCACGTGATTTTCCTTTTTTGTCTTGTGATACATTTTTGAACAGGAAGCCAAAAAAAAAGTTTCATTGTGAACTACTTCCTGGTTCAGGTGGATACAGAAACATAAAATTGAAGCCTATATATAGGATTAGTACCGTATTGATTTAAATTTTTAATAATTAAAATGTGCAGTTCACCTTAAAATTTAAACCTGACATCAAGTCACCATGAACATGCATTTCTAAAAGCTTTACCTTCAAGTTCAAATTTATTTTTAATTTATTTCAGTGAAAGTGTAGAGTTATATTCTACCACAAGATGGAAACATGATACAAGTAATGTGAATAAACTTGCCTGGACCCAACACACTGTCACTTACTGCTATTATTATTGTAGTTAATTATTTTTTCATTGTTCTCTTTATAGATTGAAAACATTAGAAGAAAGCACAACTACTTACCTTTCATCATGGAATTACTAAAGACTCTTGCTGAATATCAACAACTGATGCCACTGGTTGAAAAGGTAAGCCATGTTAGTGTATATGATATCAGTCCAAATCCTCCAGGGTATGTAAACTTTGAAACATGGTGATTTGGTTAGTTTCTGTAGTCAAAAAGAGCAAACACGATTTGATGATAAATGGCTTCAACCAACCACAAACCATGAATGAAAGAAAAGTTTTTGTATTATTTATCATATTCACTATAAATGGCCAAACAAAATCACCAATTCTGCCAGGGGATGTAAACTTTTGAGCACAATTGTACATGGTTTTACGGTAAGCACCAGGCAGGCAGACACTTCATCCTCTTCACCCCACTGAGCACCTGGGGGTCCCTGTGTGTATATACACACTCCACTTTCCACCTTAGACTACTTCATTAAATTAATAATCACAGTTTATGAAAATATCATTTGTAATTTGTCTGGTTTGAAATGTAGGACTGTTTAATATCTTTGGGTCAAAAACTGCACTCATGGTTTGTGGTTATATTTTTGTGGTGCTGCCCTTGTCAAAGATGCTGCGAAATCTTTCTATAGTCAAACTCAGCGTTGTCGTTATCTACATACATAGTAGAACGAAATGTCATTTCGTGCAAGCTCCAGGTGCAGTAGACAGTAACAATAACTAACATTGTTGATGAACACTAAACAATAATGATAAGACTAACAACACCAGTGAAGTACAAGGCTTCGTAGAGCAGCAGGGCGAAGATTATGGAGAAAAGGCTACTGATGGATTTTATTTTACTTTTATTCTTGGAGTCAAAACAAATTATGAACTCCGTTCACTACAACAGAACATGAAAGCGCACCATGAGTCCATTTAGAAACATGGGGGCAGGGCTTCAAGGTGGCATATGAGTGTTGTGTTCATTTCTTGATGGTTTACGGCTGTTTTGGCGGAAGAAGTAGAACCTACATGATAAGGGGTATTAGATGTTCTGGCTAATCGGTATATTGTTTTAACATCTTGTCCCTTTTATGGAAATTGGGGGGGGCAGAGAATTCAGGATTTTATTGTTTATTTTATCCAAGCCCTCTGTTTTGTAGATATAGGATCAGGCTTTAATATATTTTTTCAGTTTTACTTTAAAATGGGAACAAATGATGAACAGGTTTCTACACAAATATTGAAAACAAAGCAAAATAAACCCTCACCTCAAATTTTAACAAGTTCATTATTCAAATCATAATAATATCGACAATAATAATAATAATAATAATAATTATTATTATAATTATAAGAATAATTATTATTATTATTATTATTATTTAACTCCCTCTTGGTCCTTGGCCTAGGCTGGAGTTTTCTAAAAGTCACACACTAGAGGGCGTCATATTGGTTTCCAGTTTCAAGTTCAGTTGCATCTCATACTGTCTTCAGTGCATATATAGTCTAAACTAATTATTCTCACTTTCAAGTAACTTCCCACAGGATGTTAATTGTACACAACAAGTGATTTAAAAATGAGACTGAATGCATTCTTTATTTTTTCTTCCATCAGGCTAAAGAAAAGCAAAGTGCCAAAAAGATTCAAGAAGCAAAGTAGTACCAACACACTTTCCAGTATTTTGTGTAATTATCCGGAATATTTCAATGTACTTTGCCATCTCTAATATTAATAATAATAATAATAATGATGATGATGATGATGATGATGACACATAGACAGTGAAGTCAAGTGTGGTGTTTGTGATGTTCATAAGACTTCATGTTTGCATGCAGAAAGATGTTTAAATAAACCTGTCTTATTTTTATATAATTGTTTTTGTTGTTCAAAACTAGTGTGGGTTTATTTGTTGTTTATCTGTTCAATTTTGTCCAGTGTTGGCATTTCGCCTACCTCTTAGTTTAATAACCTTGGGTAATTTTGCATTTTGGGTCAACATATCTGATTTTATGTTATTATAGCAACATATGCTTTTGGAAAAACAATCCTATTCCAGTTAAAGAAAGCCGCAGGATATCGTAATTCCACCTGACACAACTATTAAAGTTACAGAAGCAGTATTAGCAGGAATTCCTGTGTCTATGTAAACAATATTTAGCGACACTAAGGAACATATTACGTCATACTTTTTTGTATTGGTTAAGGTTTTGTTTTTTTGTGGGGAGGGGTTTGGGTAAGATATAGGATAAACTTTTTATATATTACACATATCCTGCCCAGACCAAATATTTTTGGAGTTTGTTAGTCTTCTTTACAGCATATAATCTTCATGGCACTGTTGCTCCAGTTGGTCAGGTCGAGGCTCAGCAACATTAATGTGGCAATGAAATGAAATAAAATGAGCTGAATGTACTGAAGGTTAACACATCAATGGACTTTTTCTTCCTTAATGGCACAGATGTAAAATTGGGGCTCATTGGGGCTTGGAATCATTTTCAAATACTTTATGCATCGGCACCCCAGAGTCCCTGAAAGTCTTTGGGATGTGCTGGAGAAGACTTTATGGAGTGGTTCGATTTTCCTGTCATCAATTCGAGATGTTGGTGAGAAATGAACCCGACACTAGATGAAAAGAAATGTTGTTGAAATGTAGATTTTAAGTTTGTTTTTAAACAATGCCATGGAAATTGTGCTATAACCAAGGCTTACAGCTCTCCAACAAAATATTGGTACACAACTTTTTTTTCCGGGGGGGGGGTGTTTTTCTGGAACGGCTTTACACTAGATTTTTGAGAGTGACTGTGGGGATTTGTCTTCATTTATACAGAAGAGCATTACAAAGATCCTGTTGAATGAGGAGGTTTGGGGTACAGTTGGTTTTCCAGGTCATCCCAAAGGAGTTCACTGGGTTTGAGGTCAGGGCTGTTTGCAGCACATTGGAGTTCTTCATGGAGCTCACATTGTGTACAGCTGAATTGTCATGCTAGAACTGGACAGGGCTCTTGGTTCCATGGAAAGTGTAACCCCACAGAACATTGACATTCTATTTAATTATGTGCTTCCAACTTTGTGGCAGTTTGGAGAAGAACTACATGTGGTTTTGATGGTCTGGTGTCCACATACCCTTGGTCATTCAGGTGAAACTCGAAAAATTAGAATACCGGGCTAAAGTTAATTTATTTCAGTAATTCAACTTAAAAGGTGAAACTAATCTATAGACTTATTACATGCAATGTGAAATATTTCAAGCCGTTAATTGTTATTTTGATTATGGCTTACATTGACCAAGATGGCGGCGTGTGCACAGCATGAGGCTCAGTATCTCTTCAGATTTTCCAAGTTGGCAGTAATATTCCTGCTCATTCCCCGTCTGTTCGTACACAACAGCTTCTCATTAACATCCTACACTCGACAAGAGCTTCTGAATATAGGATTACAAAAGTCTGACTGTTTTATCAGCAATCTTCATCTCATTCTGGAGCTCAACACCCGACGCTACGCAGGCTGCCTGGCCGACCGGAAGTGCTCACAGGTGGCGTACAGACCGTAAACAAAGTTGAGGGAAGCACGAAGGGCTAAGAGCTATGCTAAAGCTAGCACGGCTTTCTTTACCCAGCATTTCAGAGATCAGCGGTCCTTGGTGAACAAAATGGGTGAGTTAAGTCTTTGGATCACCTCCAACAGGAGACTTATGGACTGTAATATCATGATATTCTCGGAAACATGGCCACACAGAGGAACACCCGACTGCAATTGAGCTAGCCGGGTGCCACATTAGCCAGGCAGACAGAATAGCAGATAATTCCGGTAAGAATTGTGCATATATGTCAACAAGGCTGGGTGTACCAACTCTGTCAGGGTTGAAAGACACTGCTCAGTTAACCTAGAGTTTCTCATGGTTAAGTGTAGACCTTTCTATCTGCCGAGGGAGTTTACTTCTACAATCATAACAGGTTCATTTATACCCCGTATGCTAATGTTAACCTTGCTATGACTGAACTTCATGCGGTCGTTAGCAAACAACAAACTGCACACCCAGAGGCTGCATTCATTGTGGCAGGTGACTTTAACCACTCCAACCTCAAGTCAGTGCTTCCCATTTCAACAACATGTCTCCTGTCACACCAGAGGGGACAAAACCTTGGACCATGTCTATACTAACATTGCTGGAGCCTACATGGCAACCCCCCCTCTGCCTGGGACAGTCTGATCACCTTTCTTTGTTTCTCACCCCCGAGTACACACCACTCATCAACCGTGTGAAGATCATCAAGGTATGGTCAGCGGGGGTAGACCAGGACAGGTTTAAAGACACCGATTGGAGTATGCTTGCCTCTCAGGCTACCTGTGGCTCTCATACAGACCTTGACTCTGACACTTACTCAGTATTGGAACATAACACCACAATTGACAGTGTTACCCCAGAGAGACATATCACATACCCTATTCAGAAGCCATTGATGAACAGGGAAGTTCTTCTGCTGAAGGCATGTAACAAAGCCTTTTTTTTTTTTAACTTTTATGCTCGTTTTGACAAGGATAAGGCCATAAAGGCCAAGCCCTCGAATGACCACCAGACCCTTGCATTCTCCTCCATAGATGTTCATGATGCTGGCTCTGACGGCATTCCTGGGCATGTGCTCAGAGGTTGTGCTGAGCAGCTTACAGGGGTCTTCACAGACATCTTCAACCTGTCTCTCGCCCAAGCAGCAGTAACAGTGTGCTTCAAGACTGCTTCTATGGTTCCAGTGCCGAAACAGGCACTCTCCAACATGCCTGAATGACTACTGCCCTGTTGCACCCATTGTGATGAAGTGTGATTTAAGGTCCTGACACACTTCAAGAAATGTCTCCCACCCACACCAATTTGCTTACCAAAGCAACAGGAGTACAGAGGATGCGTATCCACAGTGCTGCACTGTGTACTCTCATGGCTGGACAACGAGAACACATGCAAGAATGCTGTTTGTAGGCTTCAGCTCAGCATTCAACACAGTAATTCCCTCCAAGTTAATCACAAAACTTGAGCATCTTGGACTCAATACCTCCCTCTGCAACTGGATTGTGGACTTTCTGACCAACAGACCCCAGTTAGGTCAGGCTCCACCAGCATCACACTCAACACTGGCGCACCTCGGGCTGTGGGCCGAGCCTGTGTCTCTTCACCCATGACTGCAGCTTACAACTCCATCATGAAGTTTGCAGTCGACACCACAGTGATTGGACTCATCAGTGTCAATGATGAGTCTGACTACTGGGCAGAGGTAAAGCACCTAGCTGCATGGTGTGCTGACAATAACCTGCTCCTAAACACCAGCAAAACTGAAGGAGCTCATTGTGGACTTCAGAAAGGAAAAGGGGAACATTCATTACCCCATCCATATCAAAGGCATGGCTGTCTAACATGTCTCCAGCTTTAAATTCCTGGAGACTCACATCTCAAAGAACTTGTCCTGGTCAACCAACACCTACAGCCTGGTCAAGAAGGCCCATCAGCAGCTGAAGGCACTGCAGCAAGTGATGAAAACCGCCCAACGCATCACAGGGACTATACTTCCTGCTATTGAGGACATCCATATAAAAAAAGTTGTCTTCGCCGGGCGCACAGCATTCCTAGGGACTCCTCTCATCCTGCCAACAGACTCTTCCAGCTCCCCCACTTCACTTCAGGAGTCTCTACTCTATATACATTCATAGCACACTGTGTTCACTACACATCAGTATATCTGTACATAAATAAATCTGTAAATCTACCGCACGTCATCTGTATATTGCTCATCTGTAAATTAATGCTATTTTTTACACTGCCTTTATCTGTATATAACTTCACATAACTTATTTGTACATAATCTGTACATGACTATTCCCACTTTTTACGCTGCCATTATCTGTACATAACTGCTCCTAACTGTACATATAACATATATTGTTTATACTGCTGCTGTCTGCACATCTGATAAGATGCTAAACGGTATTTCGTTACTCTGTATTTATACATATGTAATGACAAAGTTTAATCTAATCTTATAGTTTATGAAAACCCTGAATTCAAAATCTCAGAAAATTAGGATATTGTGAGAAGTTTCAATATTGTAGACTCGAAGTGTCACACTCTGATCAGCTAATTAATCCAAAACACCTGTGAAGAGTTCCTGAGCCTTCAAATGGTCTCTCAGTCTGGTTCAGTAGAATTCACAATCGGGGAGGGGACTGCTGACCTGACAGAAAACCATCATTGACCCCCTCCACAAGGAGGGAAAGCCTCAAAAGGTAATTGCAAAAGAAGTTGGGTGTTCTCAAAGTGCTGTATCAAACTACATCAATAGAAAGTTAAGTGGAAGGGAAATGTGTGGAAGAAAAAGGTGCACAAGCATCAGAGATGAGCGCAGCCTGGAGAGGATTGTCAGGAAAAGACCATACAAAAGTGTGGGGGAGCTTCACAGGGAGTGTTCATCAAGAGCCTCCACACACAGACGCATCCTAGACATGGGCTTCAAATGTCATATTCCTATTATCAAGCCGCTTCTAAACATCAAACAACGTCAGAAGCATGTTTACCTGGGGTAAAGAAAAAAGAACTGTATTAAGTTCTTAGTTTATTAAGTCTAGGGTCAATGCAGCCGTCTACCCGGACATTTTACAGCACTTTATGCTTCCTTCAGCAGACAAGCTAAACCTAGTTCAGTAACAGTGGGATTACTGTGCTGGGTTGGCCAGCAAACTCACCTGACCGGAACCCCATAGAGAATCTGAGAAAGATGAGAGACATGTGACCGAATGATGCAGAAGAGCTGAAGGCCGCTACTGAAACATCCTGGTCTTCCATAACATCCCAGCAGTGCCACAGGCTCATGGCATCCATGCCACGCCGCATTGAGGCAGTAATTCATGCAAAAGGGGCCCAAACCCAGTACTGAGTACATCTGCATCATTATACTTTTCAGAGCGCTGACATTTCTGTATTTAAAATACTTTTTTTATTGATTTCATGTAATATTCTAATTTTCTGAGATTTTGGAATTTGGGTTTTCATAAGCTGTAAGTCACAATCATCAAAATTATAACAAATAAAGGCTTGAAATATTTCACTTTGCATGTAATGAGTCTATATATTAGTTTCACCTTTTAAGTTGAATTACTGAAATAAATGAACTTTAGCCCGGTATTCTAATTTTTCAAGTTTCACCTGAATGACCAAGGATATGTGGACACCAGACCATCAAAACCACATGTAGTTCTTCTCCAAACTGCCACAAAGTTGGAAGCGCATAATTAAATAGAATGTCAATGTGTTGTGGAGTTAAATTTTCCATGGAACCAAGAGCCCTGGCCAGTTCCAGCATGACAATACAGCTGTACACAATGTGAGCTCCATGAAGAACTCCAGTGTGCTGCAAACAGCTTTCACCTCAAACCCAGTGAACTCCTTTGGGATAGTGTGTGATATTGACATAAAATGTTAGGGTGGTGGACAAATATGAGTTGTGCTGAGTCTTCAAATAAAAGTTTACCCTTACCCCTTAAGTAAAGGTTTTTTTTTTATTTCTTGAAAGGGGCATGACAATACTAGAGGTCATGACCCCAATGTGGGATTTGATTGGCAAATGTGGGTTGCAGGAAAAACCCAATCATTTTTACATTTTATGCAATATTATTGAACATCCTGTTCAGGCAAGTCACTTTTAAATGAAAAGGATACATGGTATTTTGGACTTTCTCCACTATTTTCACACTGCACTTGTGTTGTTCAGCAATAATTGGACTAATTTCCCCATTCAACAACTTCTTTTATGCAACACGGCATTGTTTTGGAAATTACATGCACTACATTACTTATGCACACTTTCCTACATGTTTACACTGTTACTCTGAAGTCAGCGGCAAACCAGGAGCTGCAGACGAAACATGCAAGCAAAACACTGGCAAACACCCCACACGTCGGCTGTGCAAGTCCATGAAATGAACTGATGACCTAGATGGGTGATACTAGGCACACAAAACCCTGCTAATTGGCACAAAACAGCCAGTTTTCTTTTCTTAAGAGCAGAGATGATACCAAAAGATTTGAGGGGAAAGGTAATCAACAGAGTTGTACATTTCTGTCTTTGGTGTTAAATGAGCATGTGCAGAGAGATTCTGCAGGTAAAGCACTGCTATAATGATTTTGTTCTGTGTTCATGATTGAAGAAACCTCTGCGTATCTGGATTGAATATAAGTGAAAATGACAGATGGCTTTCCAAAATTTCTGACAATGATTTTAAAATTGGATAAATTATGAAAATTTTCAGCTAATGCAGCAGATGATTCTAATTTTATAAAAGGAATATTATATTTGTTATTATTAAGACTGTGCATCACAGATTTATTGGTTTTACTGATCTCTTTTTCCTCTGTCCACTGGAGGTTTCAGCAGAATAGCTCAAAAAATAAGTCACATATCGGCATGTAACTTTCAAAATATCTCAATATGATGATGTCTGGGTTCATCTGAAATCAATAAAGTATTATTTTTGTTTAATGTATTAATTTTATAGCGTAGCAGAGTAGAGGCATAGAAAGAACCAGTGCATGGCTTTTGCAGTGCATGTGCAATAGCACTCTCACCTTCATGAATTCAGGTGGGTAAGCATATGTTTTTCATGATTTTGGAGTGGTGGAATTGGTAAACGTGCGAACGTCAGAGCAGCAGAATTTTGTTGCAGCTGTAAACTTGTTTAACTTTCAACTCCATCATTTTTAATGAATTGAATAAAGTATTCAGTAGAATTGAGTAATGTTTGGTAGTGATTATATAAATTTCAGTTACTGTTTATTTTTCTCGTGTTTTTTTCTTCTTCCTGTGATGGAGCTTTGTTCCGATTGATTACACACTATTGTAAGTAGAACTCCCTTCTGAAGCTTTGTCAATAATTGGCCACAACAATTTCCAAGTTAATTACCATTTGGCTTTGTCTGGATGCAATATCTCATCATTGTATAATTGTCAAAATAAGTGAAAATGAACCACTGAGCGGCTTATTGGGGTCTCAAGGCAAGTCGCAAGAACGTTTTTTTGTCAATGTAGCCACGATTTCAAGGCTGTGTAGGCAGTTCAATGACACAGGTAACACCAGTGACCACCCATGAGCTCCCAGACCACCATATTCATTTTCATCACATTCACATTTGTTCCTGTCAAGCCACACAGGGCAAAGGTCATCACCAGAACAGAATCAGTGCCCAAACTGTCTGCAATTGTTCGCGGACTGGCGCTGACACCTGATCATTGGTATGTGTGTCTGTTGACACATGGGCTAGAATGATCTCAGATGGAACAAGGTCCTGTTTTCTGACAAATCATGTCTCAAGTATTGCGTACAGTAAAGTGTGAGGATGGCGTAGGCATGTAGCGTGTTATGCAGATGCTAATGTTCTGGAGTGGGAACACTGGGGTGGACCAAGTGTCATGGTTTGGGATAGAATCCGCAGCAGACAGAAAATCTATTTGTGCCCATGTTGTGGTTTCCTTCGCCACTCAGTATCTTCTAACTCTCCAGATCTGTTAGTATCTGAGACAGAACAGTGTTCAGTGTCCTGACTGGCCAGGGACATAAAGTAAATACTTCACATAATTGGAGGAATAGAAATCAATGTTGACATTAAACAAAAAACATGATATACTTGTTATGGTTTCTCTTTCTATCTGAAGATGATTATTTGATGTTTGGAAAGAAGTCTTTAAAGTCATCAGTTTAATGAACTAGTACTGACTATAATCACCACTGATGACAATGGGAACAACATGCAAAGCCATCACAAACCCATTAGATGATCCAGTAGAAAGTACTGTCCACAAGGAAACTCAGAGCTGGGGGAAGTTCTTATTTATCTCATTTGCTGAACTGCTTAATCGTATTAGGGTCTCAGGGAGGCTGAGGGTATGTGAGGTACACCCTGAACAGCTTACGCTTTATGAATAAAATCAGGATCCTAAACAAGGGCCACAGTGTAATAGAATACTCTGGACTTGATGCCCTATATCTTTCTGATCTTTGTTTCAGTAAATCATTCAATAAAAATAGATGGATTGTCCTTCTTGTGTTGCATCATGTTCAGTATTCTGTTTATTCAATGCTTTTTATTTTATTTTTTAATTTTTTGTCTTGTCCAGCATCACAGCAAGCAGAAAGGCAGTCTGGTTGCAGTGTTGTGCCGAACAAATTTGCTTTTCTTAGGGGAGGTTTATGAGTATAAGGCTCCTCTTGCTATTCTGATTAATTTATTTATTTACTGTTGATTTGTGTTATGGAATCTATGGAATCTTGCTGGACTTGACTGGAGGGGACAGAAAAAGAAATAAGACAGCAAACAAGCAAAAGGAAAACTGAAAAGAAAGA
>JAOUQZ010000004.1:24669569-24680492 GCA_028564935.1 Neosilurus hyrtlii
GTCCTGTGTGATGTAAACACCTAGGTACCGGAAACTGTCCACTCTCTCCACTGGGGCCCCGTTGATGATCAGGGGCTCGTAATTCCTCTTCTGCTTAGTACTGTTGTACTGGTTTGGCTAAGTCCAGTGTAACAATATTCTCAATATTATTCTTCTTTTCACTGTTGGATTTTTTTCAATATTTAATGTTTCAGTGTTAAATATTCCTATTTCAAAAGGGACCAATCACTGTTAGACAACAGGTCATGTGATTGACAATTAAATGCCTGATGATGGTGGTGATGGTGAGACTTCTGAGGCTATAACAAGGCTATAGTATGTTGTCAGATCTACATTTTTAATATGTACAGAGATGTTTGATTAATGTAAGTCATATCAATCTGTCTATCAATACAACCTACAAAATATAACAATGTCCATGCTGTAATTGGAAATGTAAATCTCTCACCGGAGGTCACATGTTACCAAACCCTCCATGCTGAAGGTGTGGCTACAGATTCATAGGAAGATTTAAAATTTTGTTTTTTTTTTTTTTCAGACTTGGGCAGAACGGGCATTGCTAATGATAAACATTATGAATGTTGTTTATCTAGTTCCAGAATGTTGTTGTTGTTGGCATTCTTTTCATGTTATATCTTCTGTTGTTTGTGTTAAATGATGTTTATAGAGGCTTATGGAAGTAAGAAGCTAATCAATAAATGTTTTAATTAAAAGTTGTTTTGTTCCTTTTCAAAACAAGTTCAGGTCCAATGCAAAAAATACATCACTTGAAAATCAGAGAGGTCTTATAGATGCTGAAAACCTGCCTTCATTATACTCTTTATGCATTAAGGAATACTCTGCAGTGCATAAAAACAACAAAAAACTTCTTGGATAGTTTTATGGATTCTTTATTTTTCAGCACTGATTTTCTCAAAACAGATACTTTGTGACTGAATTACGTTTAGCACTTGCTTCTTCAGTTAGCCTAATATCCATTTCTTTGGACTGTGGGAGGAAACCGGAGCATCCGAAGGAAATCACACAGTTTTCACATGGAGAATATGCAAACTTCAGACAGACTACTACGGAGCTAAATTAGTTTTGTTTTTTCTTCATTTCTGGATCAGACTCAAACCAAGTTTCCTCAAGTGCAGACTTGATTCATCTTTCAAGTGTTCTCCAGTTAATAACACTTTCAACAGCATTGATGGCTGTTTGTTTTAGTATTACACTGGAAAGGTACACTGGCCAGTAATCGTGCTTTCAGTCAATCAGTAAAAATGAGTAATGAATAATTACTTTATATCAGTAGCTAATGCTGCTACACAAGCGGAGGCATATTTTAAAGTGCTATTGAATGTTTTTTGGTTGTAGCCTCGTCCTAGCTTCATGTTTTGAAAGTTTAGTCCTCTACTTGAAAACACAGCAGTAGCTGCCAGGATTTACTCACCTGATTTTCTTAAATTGCTGGGACTGCTCAGACAGCCTAATATTGAGCTTTTTTTATATGGAACTCTCAAGTCATCTGGGATACTT
This sequence comes from Neosilurus hyrtlii, assembly GCA_028564935.1. Lineage (NCBI taxonomy): Eukaryota > Metazoa > Chordata > Actinopteri > Siluriformes > Plotosidae > Neosilurus > Neosilurus hyrtlii. The sequence continues at coordinate 24,671,088 of JAOUQZ010000004.1, forward strand.
AAGTCATCGAAAGGAGTCCAGCAGGTGCTATGGCAAAGAGAAAGGCAATCTTAAACTAGTACAGCCACATTGAAATGATTATTATGGATAACCATTCTCATTTCCAAATAGGTGGACAATCCAACCTTGGTTAGAATTATAACAGGAACTAAAGTCAATCCAATAATGTCTGCCTACTTGGTTACTAGTGCTTTCCGAATCATGAACAAAGTTTATGAACTCCAGGCAGTTGCCGAAGTGACTAATACTAATGTGGCTATTATAACAGAATCCAGCATGCATTCACAGAGGGAAGGTCTGCTGTAACGGCACTCACTAGCATCCCAGAATACCAGAACACCTTGCAGCTGACCTACAGAGACTCCAGGACCGCTGTTTAGACATTATAGACCTTCCCAGAGACTTACTGGAACCCCTGGCTACAAGACGGGATGCTCTCCATGTTAATGTATTTACGAGCATTGTTGAGAATGAGGATCAGACATTTTTTTGGACAATTACTCACATAAATACTCTTTTAGGTCCCAGAAAGTGCATGTTCTAGCTTCTAGAACTAAGAGACACCAGGACTCATATTTGTCTTCATGCTTGTCTGTTGGTCAGTGTAAACCACCTTACATACCAACTTACATAAACCCAGTGTCATTACGTTACAGGCTCAGGGTTTTTTTTTTTTGGTTAGTCTTATACAAAACAAGACAATAAACCAAATATTTCCAAAAATAAACTGCAAATGTATAGAAGAATGAAAGAATCTAATTTCTAAGGAAAAGAAAAAAGAATTAAAAAAAACATTTCATGCTTGATCTTGATTGTGTGAAACTTTCAGTGAAAAATTTTTCAGAAAACAGTAATTTACAGACTGATAATATAAATGATAAATATGTTTTTTTTTAATTATTTGTGTTCAATTTTGCTGAATTGAATGGTTCCCGCCAGGCTCCGTCTCAGAGACGATTCACCGACATCCACCTTGCCTTGGGTGCATAATTGTTCATTAGTGCATCATTCCACACAGAAACTGCACAATCTGATTGGTTTACTGAGTTAGGATATTAAGCAATTATTGAGTGAGGCAAAATATTATATGGAGAATTATGCAGTTGAGGGATTGTTATCTGCCGAGGCCAAAGGCTGAAGTTGATAATCTCCAAGACTGAATAATTCTCTATCAAACAAAAGCCAAATTTCATAATAATATAATGATTCATTCATTAATTTTCTGAAGCGCTTAATCCTAAGCTGTGGGAAGGCTGGAGCCCTTCTCAGCCGACTCTGGGCGAGGGCAGAGTACATCCTTGAGAGCTCGCTAGACCATCACAGGGCAGAAACACGCTGACGGCAATGAAGTCTACTGTTTACGAAAGTCAGCAATGCCTCTCACCACAGACAGTCAGAGACATGACTGGCCTTTGATAACCCAGTTAGCTGCACAGGGGGTAATAATTTTATTATTCATTCAAATTATTTTCAAAGATGACTTTCTTGTTTCTGTGTATTTTAAATTGTCCCATGGCAACGGTACAATAATTCCGTTATCCCAGGTCAATGATGCAATACCAAGGATTATTTCATGGCTTTCCACCAGTCAGAAAACAGAAAATCTCGTGAATGAATAATAAATGATGTTATCAACCCAGCAAACTCAGGATAAATCTTGAATCAAAACAGTGGACAAAAACTGTCATGGTCATTATTTCTGGAATCCAATAAATATAAAGAAAGCTATGCAATATGGCCTTTTTTGTCTTAAAAGATGCTAAACTCAACAAACCGTTACAGCTTGTAAACTACGTGCATGGTTTTAAGTGGTTTGCACAACAAGATGAATATGAACAAAATGAAATATATGGAAAAGGAAGAGATAAATTCAATTCAATTCAGTTTTATTTGTATAGCGCTTTTTACAATTGACATTGTCACAAAGCAGCTTTACATAGTAAAATTAAATTAGGTAGGAATCTAAAAAATTTTATACAACCCCTTACACATCCCTAATGAGCAAGCCCGCGGTTGGGTAAATGAGTGTCTATGAAAATTTAGCCTTCGTGTGCAAAGCCTTTTACGGAGGCTGCTACAGCAAAGCAAACTCTGTATCCGCCAGGGCTGGCCCTGACCTGTTCGTAAGGGACAAACCAAACAAAAAGCCATTTTCAGTCACAATGACAATCCCCAGCACCCTAACCGCTATACCACTGGCCCCAAAGCAATGGAGGCATTGGGAAAACCACTGGAAGTTCACCAAGAATTCTTTTAGGTTGTGTGAAAGCCCGGTGATCAGTGAAGAGTATTTTAAGCTTAACAGAAAAAAAAGCTGGAGCCAACAAAATCCCAGGAGGCTCAATGGATGGCACAAGTTATCACTCAGACTGCAGTATTTGAGTGCAAAAGGCTTGCCTTGATGCCTAATCTAGCATAATGGAGTACACATGACCACTGCAATGCTTTACAAACTGAAAAAAATCATGCAAGTCATGTTTTAGTTTGCTTTTCTAATGTCCCTGTGTAGTATAGACTAAAACAATTATTATTCAATTAAGTTTTATAATGAATTGACATATAGTTAATAATTTTAATATTAGCAGATAGTTATAGTGAGTCAGAATAACAGTATATATATCGGTAGATATTCAAGATAAAATGCAACTCATTTTTTCTATAGTTTGCAATTAGAACTCACAAACCTTTTAGTTATGATTGTCTTATTTCTAATTAAAGTCATCCCTGTTTCCCACAATGCCTTGTGTAGAGAGTATAATGTAAAAACATTGGCTATGAACAGAAGAACACCAATGAATATGAGAACAACATGTAAAGCCATCAAAAACCCACTATATAGCCCAGTAGCAGGTACTTTCCACAGATACACCCAGCGCTTGTGGCGATTGTTATGGACAATATCAGGATCATTAACAAGAACCGCAGTCTGATCAAACGCACTGGACTTGGTGCCATCAGTATGTGCTTTGTTGCTTGTAGAATGAACTGCAGATTGGGTAAGCAAGATCAGGTGATTTGAAAGAGTAGTAGTTAGTTCGAGGGTATTTGTAGCAACTTTGCTCGTGGTTCTTGTGCTGGTGAAAGATGATGCTGTTGATTTTTCTGAAGAATGTGTTCCTGCAGTGGTCACAGTAACCTGCAGGTCTCCTGTAGTGGTTACGTCACATTTCAGACTGTCACTAGTTAACACCTCCAGTTGTTTGTTAGCTAAGTGGACAGGTTCATGGCATGAAACGTCCTGCAGGTCAGAAACAAGATTTCGATTTTCTCCAATCCATTCTGAAATGTCCAGAATACTGCATGTGCAGTTCCACTGGTTATTACCAAGAGAAACAGACTGCAACTCAGTGACCTGCACAAAAATATCTCTAGGGAGGTTACTCAGTTCGTTGTTACTCAGCTCAAGTTTGGTTAAGCGATGGAGATTTTGAAAGATCTTTTCCGGAAGAGAACGCAGCTTGTTACCGCTGAGCAGTAACGTTGTAAGATTGGGTAAGGCTGAAAAGTGATCTTGATATAGCTTTTGAAGATTGTTGCTTTTTAAAGACAACTTTTGAAGATGGGGAAAGCAACAAAAGAGATCCTTTGGTAATGAGGTTAGCTTTTTGTTAAAATGTAAATTCAAAGCCCTGAGGCCAGTCATGTTCGCAAAGAGGTTCCAGGGCACCGTGGTAAGATTGGTGTCATACAGGTATAGCTCCTGAAGTCTTGGCATGTGACCTACCAGTTGGTCCGGCAGCATGATTAAAGGATTATTATAGAGTGTAAGTTTAGTAAGGTTGGGTAAATAGTAGAAAGTCTCCTGTGGAATGTAACAAAGTTGGTTTCTAGACATAGTCAGGGTTAACAAGGAGGGCATGTGCCAAAAAAGTTCAGGAGGGATTTCTTGGAGTTGGTTGCCATGCAGCATTAGTGTTAACAGGTTGTGTAGATGTTTGAAGGAACCTTCCTCTATCGTCTTCAGCTGGTTGGAGCACAATTTCAGGCTCTTGAGTTGCTTAAGTTTGTGGAACAACATCTGTGAGATGTTTTGTAGTAAGTTATTACACAAGTTCAGCTGTTGCAAGCTTCTCAAATCCTGGAAGATTCTGGCATCCAAATTTGTAATATTGTTTTTGCTGATGTCCAGGTCTCTGAGATTAACCAGCTGCTTAAACGTGTCTGGATGGAGAGACATCAGTTGGTTTTCGTCAATGAAAAGCTGCTCTAGGTTGCCCAGGCTGTGGAACACACTTCTTGGAAGGACAGAGATGGAGTTAGATGACAGCATAACTGACTGGAGTTGAGAAGCATTGTGAAAGGCTTCTGGATGGATAGTTGCAAGGGGGTTGTGGCTAATTTTTAGACGCAGTAAAAAATCAAAAGCCTGAAAACTTTGGGGATTAAGTTTGGTTATTTTGGTATTGGTGAGAATCAGGCGGAAGGTTTGATTGGGTTTCAGGTGTGGGATTTCAGTGATGGACCCTCTGCATACAGCATCCCCATTTGGAAAGCAAACACAGCTACTTGGGCAGGAAAGGCTGAGTTGGAGCTGCAAACCCAGATACAGTAAAATAAGAATGAACCGCATTCTCTCGGACTGCAAAACAAGACAGAAATAAAGACTGATTAGAAATGTAGACACCAAAGATCGATATAGTTATGGTATGTCAGTTAATTCAAATTCCTATATTTATTTTAATTAATTTACAAAAAGTATTTTTATCATGCATTCAATTTATTTTAGTTAAAAAGATGTAAATGATACGATTAAAAGTTAATTAAGCCACATACAAGAAAACACATTCAAGAAAAACACTTTTTTAAAAATCAGCCACTTAATCCTATTAGGGCCACAGGAAGCCTGGAGCCTATCTCACCTGACACTGGGCAAAGGTGGGGTACACCCTGAACAACTCGCTAGACCCTTGCAGAGTAAACACACACAAACACACACAAACACAAATCCATTCACACTCACACTGAGGGGCAATTAGCCTAATGTGCATGTGCCTTTGGACTGTGGAAGGAAACTCGATTACCTGGAGAAAACTCCACACAGTAATGCCCGAGCCCAAATGTCAAACCCAGGAACTTCTTGCTGTCAGGCAGACATGCTAACCACTATGCTAGCATGCCACCCAGAGATGTAAACTTTCTTTTTTAATTTTTATTTAAAAAAAAGTAATGTTGTACTTACCACATATATAATTAGAGATCTCTGCACTGGAATTAAATTGGATAAATCTCTACTCTAACAATATCCATACATAACTCACTGAAACTCTTCCCACCTCTCATCAGAGAATGTGTTCCTATAATGGAACTGCTTGTCACATGGCTTGTTTAAAAATGCATCCAAAACCATATCTACAGAAACAAAAAGACTGAAAGGATGTCTGAATCTATTATGATAAGCTAAAAATATAGAACCCACATCCGTTTCATATCTTCCATGTTTCACTCTGACTCTTGGTGTCATAACTGATCCTCATCCCACCCTCTTTATTCTGTTACTGAACGATACTTTAATAACTTGTATAATGCATAAGATTGTTATCATTTAATAGAAGAAATAATAATATATGTGTTTATTATAAGAAACAGGAGCATTTAATTTGTATCTGGCCAGGAATTATACAAGAAGCTATTTCAAGAGATTTGCTATTCAATTAAATAAAATTCCGTAATCAACATACAAACAAAGCAAATTTCCTAATTACATAAACCTAGATTATATACAGGAAAGCGGGGTGGCATAGTGGTTAGCATGCCTGCCTCAGAGCAAGTAGCCCCTGTTTTTGAGTCCTGAGGTTGCTGAAAACATTTGTAGAAGCTTGCATATTCCCCTCTGTACTTGTATGGGTTTCTTCCAGGAATTTCAGCTTCCTCCCACAGCACAGTAATGTGCAAGACATGCACATTAGGCTGATTGGTTGTTTCAAATTGCCCCTAGCTGTGAGTGTAAGTGGCTGTGTGTGTTGGCCCTGACATGGACTGGCAAGCTGTACCCCAGTAGGACTAAGCAATTTGGCAAATGTCATAAATAAATGAATTTAGATTATATACAATCAAGATTCCTGTACAATCCTAATCGCAAAACAAGTGAAATATGGTGAAATAGTGGTTAGCACTACCACCTCACAGCAAGAAAGTCCTGGGTCTGCTGGGAACGCCTGGCTGAGGACCTAATCAGGCTGACCTTTAACACTCATCTCTGGGAGAGCTTTTCTGAGGATGCTGGGGGACATAGAATCAGATTGGTCCAAGTTATGCACTGCTATTGCTGAGGTGGTTGTTTGGAACTGCAGTCACAAGATGGACACCAGCACTGAGGGGTGCCCTCAGGCTAAAGAAGGAGTCCTACGAAAAATAGCTAGCTTGTAGGACTCCCTAGGCAGCTACCAATAGGCCAAACAATACATGGCTTGGGAAGTAACGGAGGCAAAACCTGGTCATGGGAGGAATTCGGTGAGGCCATGGAACAACGTCTTAGAAGTGGAAAACGCCAACACTTCAACATGGTTTTGGGGGCTGATACTAAGCCAGTAACAGTAGCTGAGAACGTTTCTTTCAAACCACCAACACACATTCTGAAACAGAGCTGGACTACTCAAAGGTGGGTTGCTGAGGCAGTTAAACAACTTCACAGTGGCAAAACCCCAGAAGTGGAGATCCGCACCAAGTACCTTGATGTTGTACGGCTGTCCTGAGTGACATGACTCTGCAGCGTGGTGTGGACATCAGGGACAATGCCACTGTAGTGGCAAACTGGGGTAGTTCCACTTTTTTTAGAAGAGCGGACCAGATGGTGTTTTCCAACTACAGGGGAATCACTCTGCTCAACCTCCAGGGGAAGTTGTAGTATTGGAGATTAGAGTTGGTCATTTATTTTTTCTTTTTATTTTGGCTTTGAAACCAACAGGCCACATATGACCCAATTACAGGCTGGATAACAATGTGACAAAAAACAAACAATATAACGCACAACATATAAACATTCAGTAAAAAAGATGTTAAATCAGATACATGAGACACAAGATAAGGGTAAGCCTAGAAAAGTGACTGATGGTGGGATGATGGTTTTAATGGTGGGATGTGTACAGCCCATACGCCTCGCTACCTCACTGTAGCTCAACCCGGCCTCCACCATACCGATTGCCCAGAGTTGTTTTCATGTGAAAGACGTGGCATTACCATGTGCACTACACTAACAATAGTGGCCTTTTTTCAGCCTTTATATAGGCTTTTCAAACCACTCCTCAAATTGTACAGATACACATTGTGTTTTGTTTAAACTGAATTTGGTGAATCTCAAGTGCCCGAGTACTATCATCAATAAAGCCACAGGGTAAACTCCCAACCCCCTACGAGTACAGATATACACCAATTTCTATCTCAAAGTTTTTCATGAAAGTCAGTATATATTTGTTGCCATTGTGAGCAAATGATTCAACAATATTTTAACTGGCTACGAACCAAGGATACAGTACATATAATGATCTGATGGCAAACAAAGGCTCAAACAGGAAGTTCTGTCTCAGAGGGAGGTGTCACGCTGGACGGACCAATCGGTGACCGCTCTGCAGGACACTCTGGATGACTTAGACTGGGACATGTTCCGGTGCAGGTCTGATGAAATCAACATGTTTATGGAAGCGGTTGTAGGATTCATCGGGAAACTAGTGGATGACACAGTTGAGAAAACTATCATTAGAACATTTCCTAATCAGAAGCCGTGGGTGGATAAATCTATATATATTTAATTCTATTCTATAACACGGGGCTCGCCAGTGGAAACATGGACGAGTACAAGACTGCATCCTACAACATGCACAGCATGGTGAAAGAGGCAAATCAGCGCTATGGACAGAAACTAGAGTCACAATTCCAACAGAGTGGCTCTAGGAGTCTGTGGCAGGGACTAAAGAAATGACGGACTACAAAACACCACCTTTCAGCTAGGTGAATGGAGATGCTTCTCTGGCAGACGAGGAAAGCAGCAGAACCAGACTGCATCACGGGTCGGGTCCTGAAGACCTATGCTGACCAGCTTGCTCTAGTGTTTGCTATGATATTCAACCTCTCCCTGGAACAGTCTATGATCCCGACATTCTTCAAACAGTCCATCATTGTTCTGGTTCCCAAGAAACCCCAGCCCGCCTGCCTGAACGACTGAAAACAGTACCAAACAGGACAGGCAAGCTTCTCAGAGGGTAGTGCGATCAGCAAAATGTACCATCTGTATCAAGCTTCCCCATCTGGACCCTATATACAGCAAGCAGTGCTGGACCAAGACCAGGAAGATAACGAAGAACCTTTTTCATTCACTGAAATGTTGGTGAAAAAGTTAAAATAAAAATGATTGAATCTGGTTTCTGAACTAGTTATGAGGTCATTTCAGTTCTCGCCTCGGGTCTTTAACACATTTAATTTTTTTTAATGAAACAAGCTTGTGTCCTCAGTATGTCTTTCAAATTCTTCCTAACAGTGAGCGTGTGTGTGTGTGTGTGTGTGTGTGTGTGTGTGTGTGTGTGTGTGTGTGTGTGTGTTGGCCCTGCAATGGTCTGGTGAACTGTTCAGAGTGTACATTGACTTAGATAGGCTCCATCCTCTCCTCGACCCTAATAGGATTAAGCAATTCAGCAAATAAGTGAGTTATGCTTGTGCTGAAAAAGCTCTTTATCAAACCGGAAAATCTACTCTTCTCTTGTACACAATTAATATTATAGAGCCCTAACCCCTCCTTATGAGGCACATTCATATATAAAGTAGCAATATCTATTGTGCACAGGAAATAAGTGGCTTTAAGATGACCCCAAACTCTCAATTTCTTCATGAAGTCAGATGTATCATGTATATATGCGGGTAATAAAGTCATCACTGATTTGATATGAAAGTCATTAAATTGAAAAGGAACTCTAAGAGATCCTATGCCAGTATATTGGTCACCCTTATGAATCTTGGGTAATGTGTAAAAATTGGGCATATAAGAATGATACTGTAACAGTAATCAATATTCCTCCTGAGATAGCAGTAGGTTACTCACTACCCAATTCAAAGTAGCTTTTATCTCTTCTAAAAATCTAAGAGTGGGATCATGATCCAAAGTAATATGAAATTCAGTAGTGCTCAAATGATTCCGTATCTCACTTTAATAAGAATCTTTATTTTACAATACCATTGCCCTTCTCTTATCAGCATTACGTATCACAATAGTCTCATCAGGAGCCAAATCCTCAAGTGCCTGCCTTTAACCTGGGGATATATTAGAATACCATCTACTGCAATCACAAGAAGATAAATAAAATTTAACATCATCTTGAACCAAATGACAAAATGATCATAATCAACAATCATGTGTCCTGCTTCCACATTCCTTGGTACTTGGTTGATTTTAAATCCATGTCTCCTGGTGAATTGATC
>JAOUQZ010000004.1:24686953-24699360 GCA_028564935.1 Neosilurus hyrtlii
AACTCCACACAGAAACGCCCGAGCTGGGAATCGAACCCAAGACCTTCTTGCTGTGAGGCAGACGTGCTAACCACTGCGCCACCGTGCCGCACCATCATTAAATTATAATAAACAAAAAAAAGTCCTTGATTGTTCGTAACCTTAGAATAACCTATTTATATCTACATGGGGAGAGCGTCCCTTGTCATGGAGGCCGACATTTTGCACCATCAAATTTGTAGAGTAACCCATTCAGGCTTCGAAGGGGAGGAGTCAGGCATTAAATTTCAGTCGGTTTCAATCTGGAACCTCACCGCTAGATGTCGCTAACCCCCATTATTCATCCATTATTCATCAGTTCCCTTGCATTCGTTGACAGTAATCATCCACTGAAAAGGCGCTCTATGTCCGGCACAACTCCAGGTCACCCATTGCATGTCAGGTAGTATTTTGTTTACATGCAGATCCATCAGATATCAATGGATGCGACCTGACAAATACAGAACGAGATACGCCCAAGTTCCAAACAAAACACGCTAAACAACCTTATAACCAGGGGGCGCCTTTACCTGGTGGAGCATTCGCGGAAAGATACGCTCGCAAACAGAGACGAACTAATTAAAAATAAAAAGAAAGAAATAGAATAAGAAAATAATAGAAAAATAGCACCGGAGCTCAGAGACTGGTATTCACAGCCCTGGAATACTGCCACGCTTGTGAGCTGCTGGATGCTCATGCACAAGAGACGCAGGTTCAACAGTGAATGAAGCCAAATCCCTAGATTTGATTGGTTGACTCATTTGTTTATTTATTTATTTATTTATTTATTTATATTTTATAACATGGTGTCGGAGCTTCAGATATGAGTGGCGAGTATCCCGACCTTTAATCCAATGAATTGTAATATAAGGAGTCAAAGGTTAGAGGTTCGCTTTGTAAGCTGCTCCACATGAGGTCCTCCTTCCCATCTTCTTATATCGGTTAAAACACGACTGGACCTTTTGTCCTGAACACAGATACGGATCACTGCCTTGTTTTCTGAGACTTGGATACAGATTTACGTTTTCTATCCAGAAGAAAATAACCAAGCAGGCTGTTTTTTTTGCACCAAATAAACAACCAGTCAGAGGTTCAGATGAAATCAATATGAGATCACTAACATTTTGATTAACTTTGAGAGGAGTACACTCCAATCATCATCCATGTAAACAAGCTTAAAACACATGCAATAAGTCAACAAAACACAAACAAGCTACATGACAGGTGGTTACAGGTTGCTCTAGTTATATATTGTATCATTATATTATTACAGTGTTATTATTATATTATTACAGCATTATTATAATATTATTACAGCGTTATTATTATATTATTACAGTGTTATTATTATATTATTACAGTGTTATTATTATATTATTACAGTGTTATTATTATATTAAATATAAATATACATGCTCAACAGCTTTTCAGGTCCCAACACAGACACACACACCGCATGAGACAGGATAAGAGATAAAGTAAAGTGTGTGTAAGTGTTGATGGGGTTTCTACTGTTCAAGCAATAATGCACGCACTCCAGTTGTCCCAGATGTGCCCCCCACCCCTCCCCTCCCCTCCCCTCCCCATGCCCCCAGGTTCCTTAATTAAAGTACCCCGAGAGGGAATATTACCGTCACTGTCCTCATTTTGCTGCAGTGTTTCCCGCGCGAAGCGCATTCAGCTCCACTTTGTTCCAAAAACAATGCACGAGATTAAGGAGAGACCCGGAGCATCATCATCATCATCATCATCATCATCTATGTGCACCCGCGCGTGTGTGCGCGAGTCCCTCCTTTTCTCTCTTTTTCTCCTCTTTGGTGAGATTAGGATACGTGTGCGTGTACGCGCGTGAGTGTGTCTGGATGAGACTGAGTATGAGCGCGCGCCTGTGAGTGTATATCTGTGTGTGTGTGTGCTCGTGCCTCTGCCTCACTTCTCATCCTTCTCTAGAGCTCGACCAGTAAAGCAGATGTTACGCCGCTTCGTGGTCTCAAAGCCCGCTGATTTAAATACACCACTGTTTCCAGGGTTTCTGTTTCTTTTTGGAGGGCAGCACGGTGGTGTAGTGGTTGAGCACGTCTGGCTCACACCAAGAAAGTCCTGGGTTCGAGTCCTGGGCCCTGTGTAGAGTTTGCATGTTCTACCCGCGCTTCCTCCAGGTACCCCGGTTTCCTCCAGCAGTTCGTAGACATGCGCGTTAGGCTAACTGGCTGTTCCAGTTCGCCTCAAGTTGTTTGTGCTAATGTAATGGGATCATCTGGAAAAACTTGTGTTATGTCCAATAGGATCAGTCTAAATTGATCACTTGACTGACTGAAGGTTTGTTTGTTGCTAAAAAAAAAAAAAACGCATTAGGCTAACTAGGCTGCTTGAATTGCCTGTGGGCGTTAATGTGAATGGTGGTGTGTGTTGGCATTGCGATGGTCCAGGGTGTACCCCGCCTTCGCCCAGACTCCGATGCAACCCGTTTGCTAATCTATAAGATAATTTTTGCAAGTCAATATAGTCGCAGCTTGTCATAAAACAGTAACACAGCATGAAAACACTCATTGAACTAACGCCATCTCTCTTCTCAAGCTGTATACGTGACCAGTACCAACATGGCCGCCATTGTGGCACATTTTAAGAGCGTAATGCAATGCGTATGCAAAAGGAAAGTGAGTCAGCATTTTCTGCCCTTGGAGCTGACTGTATAAGGTTTCGGGGACGTCATTTCCAGGATTTAGGTTTTGTATTTCTTTTTATTATTTACTTTCACTTAGTCGAATACAACAAAATGTTTGTTTATTAAGATTTACAAAATTATTTGTCTCTCACCGTTTAGTACCATTCATATTTGTTCCCAATCTGCTGAAGTGGAATTAGAAGGGGCGGGGCTTAGTCTCTATCTGTACCTGTAGTAGGTGTGGCCTTTTCCCTAGAACCGTGGGATGAGATTGAAAACGGCTTGTTCCTGCACAAAATATAACCTGATCGTGTACAGTCCCTCAAGCACTCGGGCTTCATTTCTCGAATTCATTCATTCATTCAATTATCTTCTGAACCGCTTATTCCTACTTAGGGTCGCTGGGAGGCTGGCGCCCATCTCAGCCGACTCTGGGCGAGGGCGGGGTACACCCTGGACAGCTCGCCAGGCCATTGCAGGATCTCTCGAATTCCTTATCAAATATTTAATGCAATTATACTTCACTTTAATTGTAAACCAGAACATATTGTTTTGAGCAATTAAGAAATACGGCATGTGGGTGGTTGCCGTGCCAAAGCGGAAAAGCAGGTGTATTAATAAAGGCTTGATAAGACGCTGTGTCCTGGCTTTCTCGGTTTTGTTTATAAGGTGTAGAATTAAATTAAAATCCAGCATGTGGGATTTAATGCACGTAATGAACTGCGAGAGTCTGCAGAACAATACGGTGTTTATACACATTAACATAAAAGTTGATTATAAGAGGTCTGTGTAGTCACATGTATCATACAGATGTACAAATCAAAAGAGAGATGTACAAAAAAAAGATGTACAAAAAAAAAAGAGAAAAATCAATGCTGCTAATGGGGCCAGTTTGAGACAGAAATGTGCAGAAAACAAGACACATCAATGCAGTGAGTGGCACCGGAAGGTCTCGCTAAGGATCATGGGAGGTGAAAAGACGAGAGCTGCCGGATTGGTTGTCGCTCACAGGGAGACTACAGTACACCACGGATAACCACTCTATACAACCGCGGTGAGTTGAACAGCTCATAACACACAACATGCAGAACCATAAGACCACATCGGGCTCTGCTCCTGTCCGCTTCTGTCTGTCGTCATGTGTTTACTGTGTATTCAACATTTCCACAAAAGACATCTTAGCATCTTAGTAATCCATGGATTAATGCATCCAGGTTATCACTGTAACTGTAGCCTGGTGCTGCGGACACACTGTGTTTGTACTGCCATAGCTAGCTAAGGTTATTAGCATTTTTATATAGGAAGTGATTTCTCAGAATTCTTTTGACTGCCATTGCTAAGATGATGACAATAATAATAATAATAATAATAATAATAATAATAATAGAATTTAAAAATAAAAAATAAAATAATAATAATATGCTACATTCAGGCTATTAGCATGCAGCTACTTTATATTTAGTTAGCATGCTAGCTGATATTATGATATTCACATGAAGCTGTTGTTTTCTCTGTAATGAAAAAACTCATTTAATAAATTATTATTAGTAGTACAAAGTCATAAAGCCTAAAATCTTTCACATTATTACTTCCACCACGAAACCCAGCATTACTTTCTTTGTTCGTCAGTTTGTCAGTGAACAAAATCCTGACTACACCCATGCACAGATTTTCACCAAACTTGGTGGGGAGGGACACCACCCTACCTGAGACCCAGACATGAATGGATTTCGGAATGTCAAGGTCAAAGGTGAAGGTCAGATCAAGGTCACACATTTTTGCAGGTAGTCATTTCCAATGTTAAAATTGAAACTGTTTATATCTGAGAAACAATGTACTATAGACCCGTGGATGCAGTGAATGACAGATATGAAATCGCACACACACTTTCAAACCACATAATTCGCTTTGACCTTGAACTATCTTGAAAGGTCAGAATCAAGGTCACAGGATTTTAAGAGCTTATAACATTGAAGTGAATGCTGATATACATGCCAATGCTATGGAACACTAATTACCATATATGGACTTTTAAATGAGACAGTTAACTTTGACCTTAAGTGACCTTGAAAGGTCAAACTTCAGCTATCTCATGAATTCTTCTCCGAGAATTTTTTTTTCTGTTAATTTGATCACAGCCACGTTCTACAGTATAGAACATGTCCTAAGAGGAGCACATGGGTAATTAATACCAGTAGTAGTATATAATCCATGCTGTGCTGTGGAGGCAGTCTGTAAATACCCCTCAGGTTCTCACTGTTATTTGTGTTAAAGTATTAAAGGCAAGGCCTGGTGAAGTAGAAAAGAAGTAGGATTGTTAAACAACTCTCCTTTTCCTCATGTACACAAACAGAAACAATTCCCAGCCATCAGCTTTGCTATACTCAGTGTGTGTGTGTGTGTGTGTGTGTGTGTGTGTGTGTGTGTGTGTGTGTGTGTGTGTGTGTGTGTGTGTGTATATATATATATATATATAAATTTTTTTCTCCCCTTAACTTCAGAGCCTCAGATTCAAAACACTTTGGGCCGCATACACATCTAGTTTTATTAAAATGACAGAAATACCTGTGATAACCACAGATAATATCAAACACATAAGTCTTTAAAAAAGATAAACTTTTTTGAAAGAAAACACAGTATGACTGGCTTTTAAATTTATTCAACTTGTGTAGACATGATTAAATAATAATAACACCTTGACAACAGCAACACCAACAACAACAATAACATCAGCAACAACTACAACAATAACAATAATAATAATAATACTAATATTTTTTCATGAAAAAAGCAAAGACTTTGCTCAGGATATGCTGATAGTGTGACGTCATTTCTGCAAAGGAAGAGAATGTGCCATTCAAGCTGAATGTCTGCTGCACCCACTACCAGAAACAATGACTGAAATTCCTTGTGTTCATTTCAGCCAAGGTTCCCAGCGACGTGTGCAGTAGTGTGAACAGAAACTCCAATGTTGCACCACCTGAAAGCATAACACTTTATAGTGACTTGAATTTTCTATGTGTGTGTTTTTAAGTATAAATGAGATGTGTTCAGGCCCGGGGTCAGAGGTCATGGACAGTCTTAATGCCTTGAGTTTGAGACAAGGAGATAGACATTTATAAACATAAACGTTTCACTCAGTAAGTGCTGCACAACAATTAATATTTTTCTACTTAACCTTTTCGTACAGTTTTTATTACTTAAAATAATGTTAAACATTTTAAATAAATAAGTGGACTGTACTTATGTAAGAATAAAGAAAGAAAATGTTACATGCAGGTTTGGGCCTGTTGCATCATCTCCGGGACCAAGTTTATGTAGTTAGAGCATTCTTTCAACATTAAAAAAAATCTTTAAGTACAGATTTCATGTGGAAAATTTGGAGAGATATACCAGAGACATGCTAAAGAAAAAGCAATTAGCCTACAGAGTAACAGAAATCAGAGTAAAACTTTATGCTAAATTACAGTAATGCTCTCAAGTGATTTGGATTCTATTTACATCTTAAATGACCTGACAAATAAACATAAATGTGCACATGAATGCATGAAAAGGTTCATTTGATAGGCTGCACCGTTGGACAGCAATGCATTTACATGTGCAGTGCACTTTATCACCGTGTAATGATCATCGTTTCAAAACCAACAGCTTGCATGAGAAAATAAGGAACAAGTCAAGACCAGGAATCTGTAGGATTCTCCTTCAGTACTTACCTGAGATTCCATTCTGACTGCTGAAGAACAATCATAAACCTCATGTTGAGACGCCGAGATCCCAAGAACAGGATTTTCACAACAAAATCTGTAGTTTTTATAGTTGGTCAAGTGCAAAAAATGCTGCAAAGTGTGTGTTAGAAGAGGACAGAAGCCGAGAGGAGTCAGAACACACCTTCTGCTCAGTCAACCTCTAAACTTCACTTTAATTCAGGTGACTGACTTTTTCCCCATCAGCCTTGGGCACATCTTCAGGAAAAACCGGTAGAGGTGCTCACAGGGTGTGTCGAACACTTCAGATAGGCTGGGAAGTGTGTGTGTGTGTGTGCGTGTGTGTGTGTGTGTGTGTGTGTGTGTGTGTGTGTGTGTGTGTGTGTGTGTGTAAATAAATATTATAGATACTAAGTGATTAAAAGTGGATCTTTGACAGGATGAACACAGAGACTGAAGATAACGATACGTCAAATAACATATTTTATCAAAGATGTGTGTGTGTGTTTGTGTTTGTGTGTGTTTCTCATGAGAAGCAGTAGTAGTAGTATTAGGGGAGTAGCTGCTTTATGCACAATAATGCACAATTTATCATCTTTTTTTATTCTTTTATTCATAGCTGTCTCTGCATTTCAACTGAAAGTAAGCTCATAAGAAGCTGTTTTGCTTTTCTACTCCGGTATCTATAAACATATAAACTTTTAGATTTAGATAAATGGTTAGAGACAGTTTCTTTGAGCACTCAGCACTCTCATATAAAGCAATTAAAAAAAAAAAAGAACAAAAAAAGAAAGAAAAAATAGGCAGGCCGTTGTGCCCCAGGCTCTTTTCCCGAACTAGGAATGACATCGAACAGGTTTCAGAGTGACAAGCATAAATCTCTCATGTACAGACTGAGAGTAAAAACCCTGCCTAGTAATCCAGCACATACACACAGTGCAAAATGAAAACACATAGTTGTGTGAAACGAGGACAAGGCCTATGCACTGACCTTTAAAGCACCTGCTTCTAATGCGGCTGCTCTTCCAGAGCATGAAATTAAACCATGTGCACTAGTTCAGAATGTAGCTTTATCAAATTAATTACATCATTATCTGGATCCTGATAGATAAATATATATATATAAATATATAAAACCCTGAGTCGATTTTCCGTAGAACTGTGCTCAATACATGGAAATAGAGCGAAATATATGGTATGTGAGAAAAATAAAAGGACTACAGTTGCATCCTGACAAGTCTGATGAGTGGGCAACTACGAATCATGTGGTTATGTTTTTGTCATTTTTGTTTATTTATTTGTTTTGATGGTGAATTCTTTTGGAGGGGTGGAGTAACACTCCCTTAGATTTTGGAGATAATGCAGATCTAATTCTGGATCCTGGAACTTTTTAAGGATTCTTTAACATTACAAGACAGAGCCATTTTTTCGGAGGTGTGGTATTACTGTATGCCCAGCAGGGGGTACTGTGAACCTTCTGTGGTTTTTTCGGTTTGGTGGAGGGTTGTGCTCTCAAAGTGCTTCGAGTACCAGATGTGAGTGAGGCATGAATGGGAACCTTTAGATTTGCCACTCATATGACCGGTGTGACCGAAGCATTACTCCAAAGAAGCATGTAGATGAAGTATCCATCTATCAATAAAGTATTCTGATTCTGTTTATTTGTGTGAGACTGCTTCTTTAAAAGGGGCAAGACCATCATATACAATTTTAGGTGTCAATATGCTGACATTTTATTTGGCAGTGAGAAGAAAACATCAATGGAATCCTCTGTCTTGATGATCACAATAAGATAAGAGGAGAATGACATTCTTGAACAGTAAGAGTCAGGGTTGCTTCTGCACAGAAACAGAGCGCAAGACAGGAATACACTGTGCAGTACACACACACACACACACACACACACACACACACACACACACACACACACACACACAAAATCTTGTTCTTTTATCCTCACGGGGACATTCATTAACATAATCCAAGCCCCTTGCCCTAACTTTAATCATCACAACTAAACACCCAACCCCAACTTCTACCCTAAGCCTTACTTAAACCTAATTCGAACCCGAACCCTGAAACCATGGCTTAGCCCTCAAACAGCCTTTTGAAGAAGTGAGGACCAGCCTAAATGTCCTCATTTCCCAAAAATGTCCTTACTTTGTGGGTACAAAAAATGTATTCTTGTACTCAGTATGTAGCAAATACACACACACACACACACACACACACCCCTTCACATTTAGAGGCCATTTTAAACAGCAAATCCTCCCTAGGAATGTTTTTCAGGACATGGGAGGAAATGCTACCCTTAGACCCCCACTTTTGTATCAAACCAGATTCCATTCAGTTCCATATTAGGATGCTAATAAACACTTCAATATTTAAAAATATATATCTTTATGTTAACGTATTTGTAGAAAACAGACTTATGCACAGAACCCTTGAAGGGTTAAAATAAGTATTTTGGTGGGGTAATTTTGTGCTCCCTTGAAGAAGCTTTGTACTCTTAACATGAAACCCCACAGCATGCATCAGCTTAGTTTCATTTGTATAAAATATATCATTTTATCTGCATCATTGGTATAAAATACTCAGATACAGTTTTACTGTAGCACGGCACAGTGGTGTAGTGGTTAGCACATCCACCTCACAGCAAAAAGGTCCTGGATTTGAGTCCTGGGCTCGGTGGGAGCTTTTCTGTTGTAGTTTACATGTTATCCCCGTGCTGGCATGGGTTTTCTCCAGGTACTCCAGTTTCCTCTCACAGACATGCACATTAGGCTACTTGGTTGTTCAAAGTGCTCCTAGGTGTGAGTGTGTATGGTTGTTAGTTTGCCACCCTGTGATGGTCTGGTGGGCCATTCAAGGTGTACCCCACCATTGCCCAGTGTTGGCTGAGATCGACTCTAGCCTCCGCACGACCCTAATCTAAGTCATTCTGCGAATGGGTGAGAATTACTGCATAATCTTATTTTGATATACTGAATTAATCCCACAAGGGAAATTTAGCCCCTGTATTTAACCCATCCAAATTGAGCACACACACACACACACATTTGTTAAAAGTAAAATTTAAATTTTTTAATTAATTTTTTCCCATTCCTGTCAGTGCCACTAGTTGAAAAGCCCATTCTTGTCTCATTTCAATAGACCTAAGAGTGGGCAATGAGGGCAGATGGGTACCCATGGTATGTACCCATGGTATGTAGGGGACTGGAGCAATCAGTCTGTCACTGTGTATACAGTTGACATCTTGAGCATCCCTTCCTTGGAGGCAGAGAATGTAAACCATGTGCATTTACTGGAGAATTCAGCTAAACTATCCCAAAAGGTCAGACTTACTCTTCAGTGCAGTTAAGCAGCAATAAAAGGCTTTCATCAACTCAAAGCTTATTTTCCCCAGGGCTCCAGCACCATAACCCTTCACTACTTTTCTTCATGGAGTAGAAGCAGTGTGTTCTTGACGTCATGGAGCTCCTCCCATAAATGAATCTCTCTGCTTTTTACTCTTGATTATACAAGAAATGGAGGCATTGGTTAAGGGGCACCTGACATGGGTGGTGAAGTGGTTAGCACCCCACAGCAAGAAGGTCCTGGGTTTGAGTCCCGGGCATGGAGAGGGCATTCTCTTCGGCGTTTGCATGTTCTCTCCGTGCTTGCATGGATTTCCTCCAGGTACTCCGGTTTTCTTCCACAGCCCAAAGACATGCACATTAAGCTAATTGGCTGTTCCAAATTGCCCCTAGGTGTAAGTGTCAACGTTAGTTGGCCCTGCCATGGTCTGGGGAGCCGTTCAGGGTGTATCCTGTCTTCACCCGGCTTTGGCTGAGATAGTCTCCGGCCTCCTCATGACCCTAGTAGGATTAATCAGTTTGGGAAACAAGTAAATTAGATTATGAGAGACTAACTGAGGCAGTGAGTTCATACATTGTTCAGCTCACCTACATTCTACATGACATCAAGCTGGTGGAAAACAAGTTCTGGTGGCCTTCTTTGTCTGAACATGTAACTCAGTATGACAAAGCCTGTTTAATTTGTGCAATGTCATGCTGCGAGGCATCTACACACAGGCTTACTGTAACCTCTACCCATTCCATGTTATCTACTTTATCTAATCCATCTAATCCAACTTCAGTGTGAACCACGGGCAAGTTACACATCCACCATTACGAAGAGAGCGCTTCACAACCCAAGACAGGCTTCTTACCATCCACACTAAAACAACTAAGACTAAATAACTTCAACCATTAGACTCTGCCATAAATTAAGACTTTTCATAACAACGAGATGTTTTTACATGACAGAGCCTCACACAGGGCTATATGCTACAGACTCAGCGTTTGCCGGCCATTTACTCTTACTTTAGTTATGACAGGTATAGTGGTTAGACGGTCCACGTCACAGCTAAAACATGCTGGGTTCAAGGCCAGGGCTTGGGCATTTCTGTGTGGAATTTGGCCCTGCTACGGTCTGGTTTGGCGAGCTGTTCAGAGTGTACCCTTTGCCATGTGTACTCGGACTAATTTGTTCAGCAAATGAGTGAGTGAGGGAGTGTGAGAGTGAGTTAGAAAGTAAGTGAGTAAGAGAGTGAGTGAGTGAGAGAGTAAGTGAGAATAAGGAAGTGAATGAGTGAAGGAGTAAGAAACTGAGTGAGTAAGTGAGAGAGTGTGAGTGAGTGAGAAAAAGTGAGAGAGTGAGTGAGAGAGTGAGTGAAAGAGAGTGTGAGAGTAAGTCAGTATGTGAGTGATAGTGTGATTGAGAAAGAGACTGAGTCAGTGAATGAGAGAGGGAGTGAGAGACTGAGTGACTGACAGAGTAAGTGAGTCAGTGACCAATTGAGTAAGAAAGTGAGAGTGGGAGTAAATGAGTGAAAGAGAGAAAGAAAGTGAGTGAGAGATTGAGAGTGAGAGATTGAGAGTGAGTGAGTGAGTGACTGTGTGAGTAAATGAGTGAGTGAGTGAGTAAGAGTGTGAGTGAGTAAGTGTGTGAGTGAGAGAGTAAGTGAGTGTGTGAGGGAGTGAATGATTGAGTGATTGAATGAGAGAGTGAGTGAGAGTGTGAGTGAGAGAGTGAATAAGTAAACTAGTGATAGAGAAAGTGACAGATTGCAAAGTAATGAGAGAGTGATTGAGTGAGAGAGTGAGTAAGTGAGCGAGTGAGAGTGAGAGAGAGTGAGTGAGTGAGAGAGAGAATGAGTGAGTGAGTGAGTGAGTGAGTGAGAGTGAGAGAGAGTGAGTGAGTGAGAGAAAGAATGAGTGAGTGAGTGAGTGAGTGAGTGAGTGAGTGAGAGAGTGAAAGTGTGATTAAGTTAGAGGGAAAGTAAGTTAATGAGTGAAAGAGTGAGAATGAGTGAGTGAGTGAGTGAGTGAGACAGTAAGTGAGAGAATAAGAGAGAGTAAGTGAGGGAGTGAGATAGTGAGTGAGACAGTAAGTGAGAGAATAAGAGAGAGTAAGTGAGGGAGTGAGATAGTGATTGAGTGAGTAAGTGAGAGAGTGATTCAGTGAGTGATTGAGTGAGTGAGAGAGTGAGTAAGAGAAGTAAAGTGATTAAGTGAGAGAGAGTGATTGAGTAAGAGAGTGAGTAAGTGAGAGAGAGTGAGAGAGAGTGAGTGAAAGAGTGAGTGAAAGAGTGAGTGAGTGAGTAAGAGATTGAGTGAGTAAGTGAGTGAATGAGAGAGTGAGGGAGTGAGTGATAGAATGAGAGAGTAAGTGAGTGAGTGAGAGAGTACGTGAGAGAATGAGAGAGAGTGAGTGAGTCAGAGAGTGAAAGTGTGATTGAGTAAGAGAGTGAGTAAGTGAGAGAGAGTGAGTGAAAGAGTAAGTGAGTGAGAGAGTGAGTGAGTAAGTGAGTGAGTGAGAGAGTGAGGGAGTGAGTGATAGAATGAGAGAGTGAGTGAGTGAGAGAGTGCGTGAGAGAATGAGAGAGAGAATGAAAGTGAATGAGTGAGAGAGTGAGTGAGAGACCAATTGAGTGAGTGAGGGAGAGAGTGAGTAAGTGAGTGACTGACTGACTGAGA
>JAOUQZ010000004.1:24740401-24750430 GCA_028564935.1 Neosilurus hyrtlii
TGAAGGTCCAGACTAAGCGAGGTTCAGAAGACCTCTATGAGTATAATTTCAAGGACACTGTTTTCCTTGCCCAGATGCAGGTTACCGGGGTCCACCCCTGGAGCCAGGCCTGGGGGAGGGGCTTGAAAGCCAATGGAGCTTGGCCAGGCCCAGCCTGAAGAGGAGACATGGGTCCACCCTCCCATGGACCTGCCACCTGTGGAAGGGGCAATAGGGGTCAGGTGCAGTATGAGCCGGGTGGCAGCCGAAGGCGTGGGTTCTGCCGGACCGATCCTCGGCTACTGACTCTGGCATTTGGAACATGGAATGTCACATCTCTGGTGGAGAAGGATCCTTAGGTGATGTCGAGAGATACCGACTAGATATAGTTGGGCTCACCTCAACACATAGCTTGGGCTCTCTTGCTCACTTCGACTGGGAATGTTGTTGGGAGGTGCAAGGAATACTTTGAGGATCTCCTCAATCCCACCAACACATCATCTGTGGAAGAGGAAGAGCCTGGGTGTTCGGCGGGAGGGGGGGGGTGGCTGTCTTTCACTGTGGCTAAGGTTGCCGAGGTAGTTTAAAAGCTCCTCGGTGACCAGGCTCCAGGGGTAGACAAAATCTGCTCTGAATACCTCAAGGCTCTGGATGTAGTAGGACTGTCTTTGTTGACACGTTTCCACAACATCGTGTGGTCATCGGGGTTTGTACCTCTGGTTTAAAAAAGGGGACCGGAGGCTGTGTTCCAACTATCGTGAAATAACATTCCTCGGCCTACCTGGGAAAGTCTATTCAGGAGTACTGGAGAGGAGGATCTGACCGATAGTTGAACCTCGGATTCAGTAGCAACAGTGTGGTTAGTCCCAGCCGCATCACTCTTGACCAGCTCTACACACTCTGACACACTCTGTTGATTGCAGGCAAAGGAAACCAGAAGACCTGGAGGAAACCCATTGAACTCATTTACATAGACAAAATTCAACCACTTACTTTGGAACTGTGCGGCAGGAGCACTACCCACGTGACCACATTTATTTGACATATGAAATATGCCTACTGTTGTGCTATTTGCAATCTGGACATTATGATCATCATCAAAAGTGGATTTGTAGAATAATCTCATTTACCTGGTTTAACCAAATGGTGTCGCAGGGAGGCTGGAGCATATCTTAACCGACTTTGGGTGAAACAGCTCCCCAGTCCTTCGCAGGGCCAAAACACACAAACATCTATTCACACTCACACCTAGGGGCAATTTGAAATACCCATTAGCCTAATTCATATATATTTAGGTTGTGGGAAGAAACTTGAGTATCCGGAGGAAACCCACACAAGTACAGGGATAACATGCAAACTCCACACAGAAAAGCCTTGGCCAAACACAGGACTTTAATGAAGACCTTCTTGCAGAGACAGATGTACTAACCTCTACGCCACCATGCTGCTTTAATTTGTAAAGTACTATACATAATTGTGCTGTGACTTTAGGTACAAAACATCAAACTTACACTTAAATTACATTTACATACAAAGTATTTATAATGTCATTTCTTCGTACAACTCAAGAACAAAGGACAGAATTTCTCTTTCACTTCAGCCTCAGCTGTAATCATTAAAATCTGATCAGTGCTGCAAGTCTCTTTTCAGTGGAATCTTTGAATGTTTCAAGAACCTTCTGGCAGACAGGTGAGGTGATAGGAATAATCAATCAGCTTTCATGCCTTAAGCTTTGAGTTAATTTTCCTAATAATGAAAGGTGCTATACCTGGAGGTACTGAAGCATTACTGATAAATGGCCCAAAACAAAACCCAAAATTCAAGCACAGATAAAGCTTAATTAACCCAGCCTGGGGTCTTACGTAAAGTACCAGGTGACCGAATAAAACCTCACACATTTTAAAGGTAAATGAAAGAAAAAAAATACGTAAGATAATTCAATTATTAATTGCACACATGGAACTTTATTCGGTGCAGTTTTTATTCATCATGAAGATCATCCTCCAAATGGTGGCCGCCATAGTCTAAACACTTGAAGGGTTGATTTCTGAAGGCTGCTGTGGCTCGACGGGTCATGTCAGGTGGAACAGCAGTGATATCCTGCTAAATAGCAGCCTTAAGGGCTTTAGGAGATTGGGGTTTTAAGGTAGCACCACCAAAAAAATAAAAAAAATAAAATATTAAATAAATAATAAAAATGATGTTGTCCGTTTTTAATAAAGAACAGTGAATGAACCAATTTAGTCCTGGTTAAGATAATATGTTTGTGTTTCAATATGTTTCATTGGGAAATTATCCTTCCTGTCTCACCCATAGGGGGGCTTCAAGGGCCTTGAGGACTTCGCTTAGGAAAAATGGGGATTAGGAGAGTCTTTCCTGAACCGTGACTGAAGTTCAACCTGCTCCTTTATTATATGAATCTAAAAAAGTACATGTACAAAATCCTTATATTGTATTTTAAATATTATTGATAGACAGATTCCATATTGGCATAATCCAAGTGTCTCCTCACCTTGTGTTTGTTGGGGTTCATCAGGATCACGCTTAGTGCTTGTCTTGTAACGGAGGGCAGGATGGCAGTGCAGCTGGTTAGAAATGATGTCAACCATACAACAGGATTGGTGAAGGCATTTAATGATGCTCCTATTAAAACAATGAAAACATACACATTATACTGAATGAATGCCTGCTTGTAACACTGGTATACATATTTTTTAGAAGTTGTTCGCTTCACAAACAAAATGTGATATTTGTTATGGATTTTGTCTGAATTCAAATATGACAATAAAAATGGCTGATTGGATTCTGTTTCCAAAATATTTCATTTTTTTTACATTTGATGTCTACATAATTATGTCGAACATAAAGCTACATGTATATGGTTTGTACAGTTGATCTAGAGCGATCTGTTCAGCAAAGTGATGGAAGTTGAGTTAACGGTTGTTAATGTTGCATCAGTCATGATTTCTAGGGACAATACGATGCAATCCATATCATTTATGCTTCAGATTGCATTATATATGCAATCTTCTCTCTGTTGTGGTCAGGGAAACGTTTCCGTTCCTTGAAAGCAAACACTGAGCAAATGAGAAGGAGCTACGTCCCGCAGGCCGTTCGGGCCCTGAACCAGAACACTGGTACCTGGATTTTGTAGACTCTACACTACACATAAACATTACATTCCACCACAGCTGATTGTTGCACACAGACATTTTACACTTTATAGGTAATATACTTGAAAAATCGCCACTGCATTTGTATTTCATTATATTGCATTTTAATTTGCATTTATATTTCATTTATATTTCATTTTATATATTTTTGTATGGTATATTTCATTTTTATTTTATATATATATTTTTTATTTTCTATTTTTGCATTTTTATATTTATATTGACCTATAACTTTAAATCCTTGAAATAGTTTTAGTTATAGGTATTGTTACTGTTATTGTTCTTTTCTTCTTGTTTTTGATAGCTTATTCTTCACATTTTGGACAGCCGTACTAAACATTTCACTATGTACTATGTATGATTTTGTATGTGACAAATAAATTTGAATTTGAATTTTTAATTTGAATATATTGTTTTGCCTAAAAAGAAAGAATGAAAGTAATTTTCTAATCCAGTCATTGATGTTATTATCATATTTATATCATATATTCACAAATAGTAAAACGCTGCAATTTCAGGTGGAAAATTCAGAGCATGTCAAACTCCCATCATGCCCAGAACCCATGACCTACTGCACCTGAAGGGAATGTTGCAGCATTGAACCTGTTTACCTAAAGTTTATTCCTACATTCAGTCAGAGATGTATTTAATGACTCTGATTTCGATTCAGATCCCTTCCCTTTATAACTCACCCATCCTTCATGATTCTTAATGCAGGGTGGTATATGCTGACCCAGTACCATATCTCAGAAACTTAAACCAATCAATAATTTTAAACATTAGTTTAAGGCGCCCAAAATTAGAAAGGTTTGACCATATTAATTTCATACGCATTTTGGCTTAAATGTAATCATGTAATCAATGTATGTGTAATGCAGTATAATCAATAATCAGTTGGTTTCTGTCTCTTTTTCTAGAATTTAGCTGTCAAAAGGACATGAAATCAAGCCTGTTTCTCTCTCTCTCTCTCTGATACAGAGCACATTGTGACAGTACTATATAGCACACTATAATGTTTTCAGGACATGAAACCAAGTTTGGGTAGTAATGTGCAGAATTATATTTGTTATGGTATACTCTACATTATACTACATTTTTAATATCTATTTATTGCTAATTCACTGCTGCATGATTAAAATCAAGCCAAATAATTATAAGTGAAATAAGATTAGTTGATAAGGGAAGGTGGATACAAGAACAGGGAGAACACGCTGACTCCAAACAGAAACACACAAGCCTGGAACATGAACCCAGGTCTTTCTTGCTGTGAGGCAAACGTGTTAACCATTATGCCACTGTGCCATCCTTAGCAACATTACAGGACAATAAAATGTACTGAATGAGCAGGTTATCACATCAATTTTTTTTTTGCTTGATGGTACAGATATAAATTGGTATATAAAATATAAAATGGTTCAGGGAGCATGGGAAATCATTTTCACATAGGTATTAGCACCCCAGTGTCCTGACCTTAACCCTACTGCTTCATGAGTTAGTTGCATGAATGAGCAGTTGTACAAGTGTTCCTGTTAAAGTGGCTCAAGACTACTAATTAAAAGTGGATCCTGGATTAAATCATTTTCACATAAAAACTAATGAATAATATGAACTTCATAAAAGTAAACCTGAGTATTTAACACATTTCTGTATATATAAATGTCATCATTATCACCACATTACAAGTAAAAAAAGAGTTTGTCTTGAACTTAATGCTTAAAATGCTCATTCATCATCATCATCATCTTCTTCTGCTTGAAGCTTCCTTGCTTGCTTGCTTCCTGGGTCAGATCCAGTGAGGTCTAGACGTCCCTCTCCCCAGCCACTTCCTCCAGCTCTTCAGGGGGATCCTCCTCTCCAGTACTACTGAATAGACTTTCCCGGGTAGGCTGAGGAGTGTTATTCCACAATAGTTAGAACACACCCTCCGGTCCCCCTTTTAAAAAAGGGAAACTACCACCAAGGTTTGCCAATCCAGAGGTACGGCCCCTGATGACCACGCGATGTTGCAGAGACATGTCAATGAAGGTAGTCCTACAACATCCAGAGCTCTGAGATATTCAGGGCAGATCTCATCCATCCCTGGAGTGCGACCACCGAGGAGCTTTTTGACTACCTCACTGACCTCAGCCCCAGCGATGGGCAGACCCTTACCCAAACCCCCAGGGTCTTCCCCTCCACCGAGGGTGTTTTGGTGGGACTGAGGAGGTCCTCAAAGTATTCCTTCCACCTCTCGACAACATCCCCAGTCAAGGTGAGCAGCTCCCCACTTCCACTGTAGACAGTGTTTGTGAAGAACTGCTTCCCTCTCCTGAGGTGTCGGATAGTGGTCCAGAACCTTTTCGAGGCCAACTGATAGTCACATTGCAGGCCCTTACCAAACTTCTCCCACACCTGAGATTTTTCATTGGCAACAGCCCAGGCTGCAGCACATTTGACCTGCCGGTACCTGTCTGTTGCCTTGGGAGTGCCACAGGCCAAAAAGGCCTGATAGGTCTGCTTCTTCAGCTGGACGGCCCCATGACAGGCACCGATGACCTTCCGGCCACAGTTATGGGCTGCCGCCTCAATAATGGAAGCACGAAATGGCCCATTCGGATTCCATGTTCCCTGCTTCCTTTGGGATGTGGTTGTAGCTCTGCTGAAGGTGGGAGTTAAAGGCCCTTCTGACAGGAAACTCTGCCAAATGTTCCCAGCAGACCCTAACTACACTCTTGGGCATGCCAGGTCTGGAGGGTGGCCTCCCCTGCCATCAGAGCCAACTCACCACCAGTTGATGATTGTTTGACAGCTCCGCTCCTCTCTTTACCCGAGTGTCCAGAACATGCGACCGCAAGTTGGATGACACGACAACAAAGTCAATCATTGAACTGTGGCCTAGGGATGTCCTGGTGCAAAGTGCACTTATGGACACCCTTATGTTCAAACATGGTGTTCATGATTGACAAACCGTGACCGGTACAGAAGTCGAACAACGAAACACCATTCGGGTTCAGATTGGAGAGGCCGTACCTATCAATCACACCCTTCCAGGTCATATTGCCCATATAGGTGTTGAAGTCTCCCAGGGTGACAAGGGAGTCCCCAGGGGGAGCGTTCTCTAACACACCCCCTAAAGACTCCAAAAAGGGTGGGTAATCTGAACTGTCATTAGGTGCATAAGCACAAACAACAGTCAGGACCCTTCCCCCCACCCGAAGGTGGAGGGAGGCTAACCTTTCGTCAACCTGGGGAGAACCCCAACATGTGCGTACCAAGTCGGGGGACAACAAGGATGCCCACACCGGCTTGCCACCTCTCCCCATGAGCAACACCAGAAGTCAGTAGCCAAGGATCGGTCTGACAGAACTCATGCCTTCGGCTGCCACCCAACTCACAATGCACCCGACCTCTACAGCCCCTCCCACAGGTAGTGGGTCCATGGTAGGGTTGACCAATGTCTCTTTTTCGGGCTAAGCCAGGCCGGGCTACATGGGCAGAAGCCTGACCACCAGGCGCTCGCCTTGGAGCCCCTCCCCCAGGCCTGGCCCCAGGGGGGGAACCCGGTAACCCGCATCCGGACAAGGGAAACTTGTTCCTTGTTTTATGTCTATCCATAGGGGTCTTCTGAACCACGCTTAGTCTGGACTTTCACCTAGGACCTGTCTGCCTTGGGTGACCCTACCAGGGGCATAATGCCCCAGACAACATAGTTCCTATTAGGACATGCAAACCCCTCCACCACGATAAGGTGGCGATTCAATGAGGGCTCATTAATAATAATTTTTTAAAAAAGTAAGTATACTTGGCTTTTTTTAATTATTAGGGATTTTTAAAAAATCCAATATATTCTATAAACATTTTATTTATAGTGACATCTCCAAGACTGCTGATCAAACACAAATTTGATGAAAACAATCATAATATTTGTTTATCACATCTGCATTAATGTTAAGATAAGAATACCAAAAAAACTGTAGTCTTTGGGAGAAGATGTAAACAAGCGGGGACCATGAAGGATAATGGTGGACAGGAAAAAAAAAACCAGACTGATAAACACCGCAGCAAAATTGTACTTGGTCCAGTATTTCGTCCGTAGAATGACCTAAAAGACATGTAAAATAAATTAATACATTTATATTATATATATTTTTACATTTAAAAATTCAAAGCAGAGAATAAATATACCTCAACAGTAACTGAGAAAACAACTGCCATTTCCACAGTAACCGAGAAAGTCTGATAGTCTATGTCTGAGTCCTGAAATACCCCGAGTGGCAAGAAGAAGAGGATGATGGAGGTGTAGATAGAGTAGAGCAATGTCCGACATAGGATGAGGGGGTTGAAAAGCTCCTGCCTCTGCCCAACCATGTAGACCTCTGGCCAGCGAAGACAACTTTCAGCACTAATGTTCTGCATCAGTACCCAAATTCATGTGAATCAATCAGCAAATAAAAATCACAGTAATGTCACGATCAGGTCACTGATTCTACTCACCTGTTCAAGTAAACCCAGGCACTCAACAGGCAGGGATGTGTACAAAACAGAGAAGAGGGAAATAAACCAGCTCTCATACATATGCTGCATAATGAACAACAGAAAGTATGTTTAAGTTAAAATGTTGCCAATCACTAAAACATTGTATTATTTAAAGCCCACAAATATTTAGAATTGCAAAACATATTGCCCGACCAAAATACTACTGCACTCTAATATGTTGTTGTTCTGCCTTTAAACTTGATTACAGCTTACAATCACCACAATATCGATTCAACACACTTAAGCAACATCTCACCATTTATTTCCCAGGCCATCAACTAACTTGATTTTATAGTCACATTAATGTTGCTGAGGCTCGCCCTGACCAATTGAAGCAACAATACCATGGAGATTATGCGCTGAAAGCAAAGATAAAGGCCCTCCAACAAAACATTAGCCCTTTGTTATCCAAGTCACTTTTTAATTGTGCTAAAATTATTTTCTTAGGCAAAAATGTTGATTTTGGGCCAACAGTTGGAAAAAAAAACAGCCTAAGCAGTGAGGTCCAGACGTCCCTCTACCCAGCCACTTCCTCCAGCTCTTCCGGGGGGACACCAAGGTGTTCCCAGACCAGCTGAATGATGTAGTTCCTCCAGCATGTTCTGGGTGGACCCTGAGTTCTCTTCTCGGTCGGACATGCCCGAAACACCACACCAGGGAAGCATTCGGGAGGCATTCTAATCCGATGCCCAAGTCACCTCAACTGGCTCCTCTCAACGCGGAGGAGCAGCGGTTCTACTCCGAGTATCTCCCGGATGACAGAACTTCTCACCCTAAGAGAGAGCCCTGCCACCCTGTGAAGGAAGCTCATTTCAGCCACTAGTATTCGTGACCCTGTTCTTTCGGTCACTACCCAAAGCTTGTGACCATAGGTGAGGGTAGGAATGTAAACTGACTGATAAATCAAGAGCTTAGCTCCCTCTTCACCACAACAGACCGGTACAAGCTCCACTTTACAACAGAGGCTGCACCGATTCCCCGGTCGATCTCCTGTTCTTGTCCTGTGCTGCGCCTAGAAATTCTATCCATAAAAATTATGAACAGAACCGGTGACAAATGAGCTAAACTAAGCTAAGTCAAACTTTGGACTGATACTGAATATAAAGAGTTTTTTCCATTTTCATTGTTTAAGAATATCTACTTTTTTAATTAGGGAAAGTAATTAAAGGAATACCACTACATCCTGTTTAAAAATGTATTGACTTTAACAATTTTTTTTACTTTTTTTTAAAGATAATTAGCTAAAAAAATTTAGATCAAATTATTTTTTTATTGACCAAATAAAATGCAACAAATACATTTTAATTGTTGACATAAATATTTAGGTGCTGTCTAAATGCAGAGCTCCGAAAATATTTGCATTTATTTTGAGTAATGAAACAGCAATAATATAACTTACTGTCTTTTCAAAAACTTATTTCTCCTTAAGAATTAAAACCTCTGACTAAACAATAACATTTTCTGCGAAGTGCAAGCATGCTCTGTGCTGATGGTATTATATATAATATATTACATATTGAGTTGCTTGTGTGATCACATGAGCACAGACACAAAAAGAAAAAAGAAAAAGAAAAATATTTATTATTTAACACATGGTGTTGTTTTGCAAAATCACTGATAATAAAATAAAGGAACACAATAGTTTTATTTCTTTACTCATCATAATTATGTGGCAGTCAAACAGATAAAGCACAAATCTGGAGAAAGCTTGGTCATTGGGCTGGATGGAGAGATGGACAATAAACTAGTTGGGAAAGAAGTTTATGTATAATGAAAATGTTTGATAAAGGGGAAGCAATTCAGGAAAGCTTTTGTTTTTAGGTTGATTTGATGCTTAAATGGATCCACTCGCATTGTGCAGGTTGTAGTCTAGACACCATTATCCAACTAGTGCTGTTAATGCCAGCTGTTAGAAGAGGTGAATTAAAAAAGCCAATTTGTGTTGGGTAAAACACGAAATGACAGATTTTAATTTAAAACAATGATATAAAAAAATGATCCATTTAACTTGACTAAACATAGCGACAGCTTAACTTAGCATTCATAAAAAACACTTTTTGAGCTTGACAGATATTTGGGAAAAGCAAAGACTACCCTTTTGTCTTTTTTTTGCTAACACAATCCCAATCATGATCCCGATTTGCCAAGATCATATCCTGATGTCACACTGGAGGAAATTGTACTGCACAAGCACACCTTTATACACTGTGTGCTGATTGCAGATGAGTGAAGACAGGTGTGTGCTGTGTTATATGATGTCAATAGTCAGGTGACTGAACCTGGTGAGGTGCATGTTGGGAATTGTAGTGTGAGTTCTGAGAGTGTTGTAAGGAAGCTTTGACTTGCAGGGTTTTATATGCCC
>JAOUQZ010000004.1:24786361-24799846 GCA_028564935.1 Neosilurus hyrtlii
CACACACACACACACACACACACACACACACACACACACACACACACACACACACACACACACACACAGCACAAAAGTAATCTCACAGAGTTATCCACAAACCAGTAATCAGTACAACACAACGAGTACTGAGACCGTCAGAGAAAATATCATCATCATTATCTCGATACTGGATGCTTTTTATTGCTGTTCTTGCTGTTGGTTTATGTATAATGAGGTCAAACATGCTGCCTGAACAAAGAAAGAAATGCACACAATAAAGAATTAGCTGCTGGTGTATGTGTCAGGAAATAGTCTGACATTTTGACCCAGGAATAAAAATCAAGAAAATGAAAGGAAATTGAATTTGTAAAAAAAAAAAATTAAATTAAAATAATAAATTCAAAATGACTTTTAAATGGAAAAAAATTTGTACTGTAGTAACAGTGAATGTTTTTCCTTATGGTTTTGTAGTCATAAATTTGTTGTAGTGCAAAGAATAAACCATATGATCTTACAAAAAAAATAAGGAAAGAAGAAAACAAATTGCCACTGATAAAAATTATTAATATAATTACTATCATTAATATTATTAATATTATCATTATATAAAGAGATGATTCCATAGACTGATGTATATCTCATGATGGTTGTACAAGGATAGCCAGAAAAAAGTGAAAGACAAGAGCACTAGCAGACTCTTTTGAAGCTGGCACTGTGTGGTAGAAGTGATGGCAGCAGATGTGTATTTTTAGCAGTGCAGTATGTTAGATCTTCAGTTATACTTTCTTCTTTTCATTTTAAGACCTTTCACTCATTTAGCTAGTGAGTAGGGTAATGCGATTTGTGAAAAAAAAAAAAAAGTGATGTGAAACATCACGCAGCCGCTGGAGTTGGCTTTCTTTAACTAATATGCTCTACAGATTAAATCTTCTCTGCATTACCATTTACACATATGAACTATTTTCTACTTATATCAAATCTCTCCATGGATTTAGAAAACGATATCCCGCAGTTAGCGTCATGTGAATGGTGTTCCGGACCAGCAGGCCATGCTGCATGCTAGGTGCCTCAAAATAATCGGAGTAAAATGTCTATCAGTGTCGTGCAATCATCCTAATGGTCGGTATGTTTAGTTACTGCAGTCTAAAATGTAAAAAGGTGCGTATGATAATATAATGATAGCCGCAGTGTCCAAAAACTGATTGCTCTCAAATACCATTCACATCTCTGCATACAAGCAAAAGCATGACATCATGGAAATGTGTGAAAAGTGTGAATCCTAATCAACTCATAATCATAACCAAGCTGCTGCGGAAAAAGAAAAAAGAAAAGAAATGACCTTTTGACCATGTGCATCAAATATTAATTTTCTTTTACTTCTTTTTTTGTGACGTTATACATTGATGGATATAAAGTTTTTGGAAGTCCGTTTAGACAACCTTGGGATGCTGAAAAACTCCCAAATCTTGGCACATAGATGTGGACTTGGGAAATATAATTTTTTTTATTTTTTCTGCACATGGGCATGGCAAAATAGCACCAGGTTCCATAGCACCCTATAAAAGGTTTCAGGGAAACAGCCCCTATAGTGTATTCTGCCTACGTGAACGAAACCTGACACACTTATGTAACATCTTAGGACACCATTATAAGATGTCTGACATGGAAAACAGAAATAATTGTGAAAAATACTTAAAGCTACACTCTAAAACGCAGGGTTCTTCTCATGAACAGTAATAAAAATCTATGAAGAAATCTGTAATATAGTCTGTGATCAATGTCCTGTTCAGCAACTCAGTCTTCTGAGATGGTATGGGAAGATTTTGTTACATAACTCTACAAAACAGATTTTATTTTTTTACTAAACTATGTACTAAAACAGTAAATCAAGGAGGTAAAAGTCATTTATATAGTGTGTACAGACCATTTTTATGGGTTTCATAACCACTTCAAACCCCCTCCCCACTTATGCTGCTAAATAAAAAGTGACTCATTTCGTGTGTAAGTGACACATTGGGGGGGTATTGCATTTTACTGTGGTTAGCAAGGCCCATTTAAAAAAGGAACCAAAGCTAACACTTTATTTCACCAAGCCTTAATGTTAATTACAGTATTTTTTACTGACAGCAAGGTATATAGATATTATGCATTTTCTAGTTGCACTGTTATTTTAGGTTTCTGACCTGGAGGTACTGCTTTTTTATTCTTAAAACCAAAAATGACCCACATACGGAGCACCGCAGAGCTTTTTTTCTCAGTAAAATGGTGAGTGGATCGATAGATAGTGACTTGGTTGAATAGGAAATGTTGAATGTGTAATGAAAAAATACATGCGACATTGCAGCATAATTTTGTGGCATTTATATCATACCAATTATAGCGTCTGAGCATTCATTTATCGTTAGATCATGCATTATTTTGATGTATATGAATTGAATTAAAGTGATAAAGTGAAATTAACAGAAATGCAGTTATCTGAACAGTTTATTAGTTCAGTACATTAGTAAGTGAATCCCTTGCAATTATTTGCATTTCTATAAAATATTATACTTCAAAATTCTTGTCTTAAAATTCATTCAAGGTAAATAATGAACCAACACAGTCTGTTTTAAATAATAACACACAAATTATTGTTTCTTTCTAATCCTTACTGAATATATCATTCAAATATTCAGTCTATGCTGGAAAAAGTATTTAAACCCCAAAGGTAGTGACTTCAGCAATGGCTAACTGGAGCCACGGGGTCCCATTAGTGAATGTTAATAATAATAATTTTTTTTTTTTTTAATTGAGTTTGGTATTAACAAGAAGAATTTGCTGAGGTGAATCATGCCTTGTAAAAAGAGATTTCAGAAGACCTCATATCAAGAATTGCTCATGTGCATAATGCTGGAAAGAGTTAAGTAGTAATCTCAAGGAGTTTAGATATTCATCAGTCCACAGTTAGAGAAATGAGACGGTTTAGTAAGTGTCGAGCCTTTCTAGAAGTGACCGCCCAAGCAAGTAAAGAAAAATATCAGCTAAAGACTTGAAGGAATCATTGGAACTGGCTAAAATCTCTGTCTAATATCTACCATGCACAAACCAGTGATCAGGCAGGGTGCCCATGGCAGGATGCCACAGAGGAAGCCACTGCTCTTTAAAAATAAAAATAAAAAAACGGCCGGACGTTTGGCAAAGAGCACCTTAACACTCCAGAACATGATTTAGATTGATGATCTAAAATAAAAAGTTACAAAAGTTAAATTTTTCAGGAAGAACACATGACTATGTACAGCATTAAACTGTAACAGGAAAATATCATCCCACTGGAGAGAGCATCATCAAGGCGAAAATATATTCCCATGTTTATTTATATGTCCTACAGAATAATGTCAGGATAAATGTCTACCAGCTGAAGCCCGGTAGAAGTTGGGTGATGCAGCAGGACATTGAGTCAAAACATGGAAATAAATCTATAACAGAACTGATTAACGAATGGAAATTCCTCCTTTGGGGTTGTGCAATCAGAGTCCAGACCTGTTTTGTAAGAGAATGGTCCGGAGTTCCTGCTAAACGTTGTGCAGGTCTGATGCACAGATACGCGAAGTGCCTGTGTGAGGTTACTGCTACCAAATTAGGCTCGACCAGTTATGAATCCAAGGGTCCACTTACTTTTACCACCAGCACTCTGAGTGTTTACTGGGTTCAATAAAGACGTGATGGATTATAGCTGTGTGTTATTAGTTAGAACAGAGTGCTCGTTTAGTATTATAACTTGAATAAAGTTCAGACCACATTCTGAGATACATAAGTGTATGTGATTCCACTGAGCACACTTACTTTTTCCACCAATTATTGTATTGCTTCTTTGTTTCATATATATATATATTGTGTGTGTGTATATATGAGTGTGCGTGTGTGTGTGTGTGTGTGTTTGTGCGTGTGAGTGTATTTAAAAAAATACATTAAAAAAAAAAAAAATATATATATATATAATCTGCTCAGGAAATAGCTCAAAATAACGGTTGCCAGGTTTCAGAAAAATCCTACGGAAATAGAAATAGGGGGGATAAAGTTCTTCAATGATAGGTGATGCTCTGTTTGGCTTTGCCATGACTTAGACACTGAACCCCAAAATAAAAACATGTTTCTATCATATTTCTGTACATACAAAAGGAAGATGCCACCATATTTTAAATTGCTGTTCCAAATAGATCCCATAAACATTGCACTGTAAACAGCTGCACATCTCAATGCAGGCTCTCCACACAAAAATAAACAATCAGGAATGAAACAAAACCAAATGATTTAATAGTAAACTATTATTAGATTTACCCTTAATAACATTATCTCTATTTGTGAAAGACATTACTGCTTTGAAACAGTTAGCTTGCTTACATTATATAGAAAATAGAAAGAAAGCTTGACAGAAATTTTCGTGAAGCATGTGGTTCAGGGGTTCAGTATAGTGATATTTAGGAAATATATACATTATACTGCTTTAGACTATGAGTAAAAATTTCTTTTTTTTCCAGCAACATTGCTCTTTCAGGGTGTAGTAAAACGTGTGACATTAAAGGTCAGATATATTATACACATTTTAAGGCCTTAATTTTTTATTTTGATCACCAATATAGCACCAAAGTACAATTCGTAATGCAGAATACTACACAGTTCTTCAGGATCCTGCTTCCTCACCCCCACTTAAACGCTGATTTTGAATGTGCATGCTGGAAGACCTGTTTGGCTTCCTCCTCCCATTTATGGTCTTACCGCTGTCTGTGCCTACTCTGCTCTAATTAATCACTTCAAAGCTTCATGCTCAGTGGGAAGTAGACTGAGATGGGCAGTGATACCGCTCTGCATAGGGGGCAGTAGGGTAAAAGCTAATCAGAAGGTCCAGCATGGCACACTGGTGTGTGCAAAACA
This sequence comes from Neosilurus hyrtlii, assembly GCA_028564935.1. Lineage (NCBI taxonomy): Eukaryota > Metazoa > Chordata > Actinopteri > Siluriformes > Plotosidae > Neosilurus > Neosilurus hyrtlii. Next base: position 24,791,255 of record JAOUQZ010000004.1, read on the forward strand.
AGGGGGGGAAATGCAAATTTCAGCCCAGAGAGAAAACATTCTAACGTTGCTATGAGACACATGGCTACAAATTACAAATACATAATAAACTGTAATTTAACTTTGGTGTTTTAGTATTTTATTTTATTTGGATTTTATCAAGCTGCAGACTGGCTGTGTCCATTGACAGTGTGCAAAATGCAAAATGAAACAAAAGAAGTTGAGGTATTAATGTGGACTTGAACAGGTGAAATATTGAAGCTTGTGAAAAAGGTAACCAGTACTCAGAAAAGAGATCAGAAACAATTACAACACAAAAGCCACAAAATAAGACTCGAAACTAGGCAGGTTTTGTCTCTGTGTTTATAAGGATGCCTTTAGTTATAGATCTTGAAAAAGTTATCATTTTTTTAACTATGAAAACTTTAACTTATTTTAAACATTCTGTTTACTTGCAGTATAGTGTTTTAAATGTTCTCCAGAATTCTTCTTTGATTAATCTTGTCAGAAAATAATCTAGGCATTATGAATCATTGTTGAAAGAGCCCCAGGCAACTAAATGGGTCCCTTTAAATCATTTGCAACTTAGATACATTTGTGTATTCCTAAGCACGTAGTCAGGGGCACTGATGCACCACAGTCATATAATTTATTATGCAAAAATTAACAGTGGTAATAATTTACAATTAACAAACTTTTACTTATTAAACAACTTTTAATAAACAAGTAACCTACAAACAACTGAAAAACAATTGTATATACAAGCAAATTCAATGCACAAGTATAATTTACTTTTATGTTCATTGTATTTTCTGAACTGCTTTATCCTTTATTAGGGTCACAGTGAAGCTGAAGCCCATCCCAGCCAACTCTGGGCAAAGGAGGGTACACACTGAACACTTCACAAGACCACCACAAACATAAAAATTCACATTCACACTCACACTCACACCTAAGGGCAATCTGAAACAGCCTTATGTGCATGTCTTTCGACTGTGGAAGGAAACTGAAGTACATGCATACTCCACTGGTAAAGCCTGGGACTCGAACACAGGACCTTCTTGCTGTGAGGTGCAGATGCTAACCACTACATCACTGTACCATGCACCGTACCATGCACCAACCAATCTAATCTACTCCGGTTTCCTCCCACAGTCTAAAGACCTGCACACTAGCTAATTGGATGATGGAGAAAACCGGGGTACCCTGAGGAATCCCACGCAGGCACAGGGAAAACATGCAAACCTTCCTGATGTGAGACAGAGGTGCTAACAAGTACATTGCCATGAAATAATATAATAAATAATTTAAATAATATAAATTAAAATTATTTACTGAATGCATAGTGGATATTCTGCAGAAAGTTCTGCGGAAGGCCGAGGCAGAGAATACCCACGAAGACTGAATTATTCCCTATATCATACAAAATAATACACCTTATATACCACTATACTACATGGGAACACCGCAAACAGATTGATCCACTATAAGGGGATTTAAAAATATTCTCACGAATGGATAATGCTTGAATCAAAATCACAGACACTCACAGTATATCACAATCACTTGGCGCAGGTGGCGTAATTACAGTGGTGTATGGCATGTAACAAACTCTTAAAAAGTGTTTAAGAGATGCTACTGCGCATCTGTTATGCCTCTGCACTCACATGTGCCTCAAACTCTGTAAAGATTTTTTGGTGTGATTTTTTCTTACGTTCCTGTGTAGTATATACTGAACCAATTATTCACCCCAAGCTTTTTTTGATTTTGATATACTGTATTAATCCCGCAAGGGAAACACACACACACACACACACACACACACACAAACAGTGAGCACACAGACACTTGGAGTGGTGGGCTGCCACACACATTGGGGTGCGCCCAGAGAGCAGTTAACAGGGGGTTAGGTGAATAAGAATGTGGAGGAAGGGTGACCGAATGACCATTAGGACATAAGAATGATTAGCAAGGTGAAATGTTCAAAGGGAAATAATGTGTTCATGGGTTGTGATTGTCCGCGTTGCGAATGTTCTGGTTTCATTACAGAATTGACTGAACTGAATCATTCATTCTTTCATTCATTTTCTGAAGTGCTTAATCCTAATTAGGGTTGTGGGGAGGCTGGCACCCATCTCAGCCAACTCTGGTCGAGGGCAGAGTAGACCCTGAACAGCTCACCGGGCCATCGCAGGGGAGAAACACACTAACAGCAATGCAGCCTACTCTTTACGAGACATGGCCAGCCTTTGATAACCCAGTTAGCTGCACTGGGGGACAGCAGTGACAACCCAGTGACAATGGGGCTTGAACCCCCAGCCTTCGGATCAGTAATCCAGCACCCTACCACCAGGCCACCACTGTCCTCAAACTGAATGAATGAATGAATAAAATAAATGTGTAAATTTTCTTTACTACAGATTTGTATCCATCCGGGTTTCTTTTCTTTTTCTATCCTTCCTCCATGAAATAGATTTATTCATTCATTCATGCATTTATTTGCAGAACCACTTAATCTTGCTTCGGTTGTGGGTAAAGACGGGGTAAACCCAGAACAGCTCGCCAGTCCACTGCAGAGCCAACACACTCCGGAAAACCCGGAGTACAAACAGGAGCACTGGGAGAACATGCAAACTCCACATCCCGAACACAATTCCGAACCTGGGATTCAAATCTTGCCGTGAGGTGATTGTGCTACCCACTACACCACTGTGCTACTTGAGATAGATATGGAGACTTTGTAATCACTGCTTCTTGTTGATGTGACTTAGTTAAGTTTACAGTAGTAACATAACTTTCCAGTTTATAGGGCAATGGGCCCTCTTATAACTATCTTACACATAAAGGTAGTACATGGAGTACCTATCATGGAGAAAGTGTACATATTTACATAGATTATTTACATCATGAGGTCCTTGTGATGGACTGGGAGACCTAATATAACCATTAATACCTATCTAAGATCTACCCTGTCATTTTTTCAATAATGTTTATTTTATCACTTTAGTTGTTAATGGATGGGTAGACTAGAGAATAGAGGATGCACTAACCGGCCACTTTAACAGAAATTCCTGTGCACCTGTTTATTCATTTAGTTATCCAACCAGAAGCTGTACAACGTATAAAACTGTTCAAAACTCTACAGTCAAAGAGCTTCGTTTATTATTCACATCAAACATTAGAATTGGGGCTCCTTATTGGTGAGAGAGATCGGGGAGAATGACCAGATTGGTTTGAACTGACATCACGACTGTGATAACTCAAATAACCATCTATATATATTATATAATAATCTTTGCAAGCTTGGTGAGCAAAAAACATCAAAGACCACACAATGCACTGGAGACCACATCAGGCTTCAAGATTAGGAATCTGAGGCTACCGTTAGCTAAAGCTCACCAAGTCTCGACGTAATGATCTCAAATGTCCAGTTTGGATGAACCTGTGAGAGTATTTTCTGACTCTAGTAAGAAATAAAATTTACTAAAAAATACAAGTCGTCTGGATTTTTTTAGATATTTGTTGTTCTTGTACTGCAAAACATTAATTCATTTGCCGAAATGTTTAATCCTACTAGGGCTGTGGAGAGGCTGGAGCCGATCTCAGCCTCAGGGTACACCCATGAGCTAATCACGATGTCACCATACCGTCCACCAACTAATTAATACGGGTTACTTTGAGTTTAACAAGTTGCAAACATGAAAAATGGTTTTTGGTGCTTCATCCTTACTTTATATATAGGTTAAAGAGAATTGTAACACATGCTATCTGTTAAGTGAGACAGAAGCACAGTCTTTTCTCATTTCCAAAATTAGGACAATGTGTTAATGCTATGAGAAAGGAAGGAAGTATGGGGCTCCAACTTCCATTTTTCATATGCTCTATGTCTTTCTATAATGAATGTATACCATTCTGGTCTTGTTTAGGTGTGTTTTTGTGAGATTAATGAAATGTTCAGTATGTTATATATTATATTTAACTGTATTTAAAACACTTTTCAGCTGCATTATTCATTTTGTCAATGGAAGTTCCTTACAAGGTGTGTGTGTGTGTGTGTGTGTGTGTGTGTGTGTGTGTGTGTGTGTGTGTGTGTGTGTGTGTGTGTGTGTTCGATACTGGAAATAAGCCACTGTAGCCTGCATTCAAAGCATGCTGTAATGTTGTGAGATGTTCAGATGACTTATAATGCACTTTCTCATACCACAAGGGGAATTTCCTTGTTTGTTTGTTTTTTTCATTGCATTTCTTGTTGCTTATGACGGACCATTACGGGAACATACAGGTTAGAACAAATCTTATGAGCCTTAGTTATGAAACTAAACCTCAGATGTGATGGTCTGTATTGCAGATTGTATAATATTGGAAATCTTTAACATTCCTCATTATGATTTTTTTTTGTTTAAAAGAACATGGTTTTGTGTTTTGTTTATAGATTTGCAGGCTGAGAAGTTGTCTGGTCATCTGAACACAGAGTTCCTCCAAATACCACTTACAAATGTGCTGACAGATCACAGGCACTTCGGAAGCAGAGGAGGACTTCAATCTGCCGTTGTTGGGAAGGATGCAGTCCGCATTCTCGTGTCCCAGGAGGGATGCTGACAAAGAGTCTGAGGAGCAATCTCATAGAGGCTTAGGCTTGCGTCGCAAACGAGAATTTACACCAGAAGAGAAAAAGGATGCCTCTTACTGGGAAAAACGACGCAAGAACAACGAAGCAGCTAAACGTTCACGAGAGAAGCGCAGAGCAAATGACTTCATGCTGGAGACACGACTCGTAGCTCTGAGTGAGGAAAACGCAGCTCTACGTGCTGAGATGCTGGCTCTGAACCTTCGATATGGTCTTCTGAGCTCTAACTGTCCTTACACATCACATCAGAGGAGCTTCCTTCAGATGCATTCATACTTCACTCAAACATCAGACACCTACCCAGAAAGACAGCTTTGGGAAAGGAGCAAAATAAGTCAGGAGTCTTCGCAATGGCCTGGATGCCAGCAAGCAACTGATGCCATAGCCACACATTATGGCCCAAACTTTGTGGCCACACACTCCTTCCCCATCAACAGGGCTTATTCTTACCTTCCGGATGTCCCTGGTTTTGTTCCCTCTACAAGCACACCCATGGTCTTAGCACCTGTGTACCCACCTCTGGCTTCCACTTTCCCAGAAATCCCACTGGGTCAGAAAACAACAATGCACAAGGAGATTGAGCAGCAGCCACCAGCCAATAGGAATGCAATGCTGCCTCACAAGTTGAGGCTAAAGAATCCGAGATCAGCAAAGAAAACAGAAAACAGGATCTCACCCACATCATCCCTCTCGGTATATGATTCTGGTTAAAAATTGGTCTTTGATAAATGCTGCAGAAAAACTTTACAATAATAATCAGTTGTTTAAAATATTTACAATTCCCAGCAAAAAAAAAAAAAAAAAAAAAAAAAAACCTAATAATTAAATAAATAACTTGTGCACTGTGATATTTTCTTGGACCACCTTTAGCCTTAATTACAGCACATAATCTCCATGGCATTGTTTTCACAAATGTAAACAACATCTCAACATTTTTTTCCACCCGGTGTCGGGTTCATTTCTCACTGACATTTTGAATCAATGAGGGAAAAACTGAACCACTCCATATATATATATATATATATATATATTTTCAATAGGGTGAAGGTCAGGACTCTGGGACGCCGATACATATGTGAAGATTATTCCTCGTGCTCCCTGAACTACTCTTTAATTATTCGAGTCCCTGTTTTATATCCGTGCTGTCAGGGAAGAAAAAGTCCATTGATGTGATAACCTGCTCATTCAGTACATTCAGATCATCGGCTGACCTTTTATGGCCCCAAAACGTTGCTGAGCCTCGACCCGACCAACTGGAGCAACAGTACTGTCGTGATTACATGCTGTAAATAAGGCTAAAAGTGCTCCAATAACATATTAAACTGAACAGGAAGCATTGAGCGACAAGCAGCCATGTTAAGTCAATGACAGCCAGTAAAACGATAAGGGGCGCAATTTTCTCAAGCAATGCAAAGAAGCCGGGTCTGGAGCTCAGCTGAGCTGAACTTTCATGCGACATGTGTCATGTTAGAGAATAAACCTTTATAAAGCTTTAAAATACTGATTTCCCCAGAACATTTTCCATAGGGAAACAAAGAACACGAGTTTGTTGTTTTTGGATTGGCAGTGTAGATATGTAGAAAAACCTGAGTACTTAGTAAAAATCAGTATTTTTTATTTTTTTTTATTAAAGATCATTTCTGACTTTTGGACACACTGCAAGTCAAGCATAAAGCTTTTAAACATCATATTATCAGTTGTTTAAACTACCTTTAAAGCAATCTACATTTTTTTCAAAAGAAATTTTACCAAGAAATAAAGATCAATGAATTGATACGTGTTTATCTTTATATAGTGAATAAATTTGGTAATATTAGTGAAATAATGTAGATGGAATCAGAGCAGTTTCAAAATTCTCACTCTAATTAATCACATATAGCAAAATGAGTGATGTTTAACAGTTATGCACTGTGAGTGCAGATAATCATCGGTCTTTCTACATATTTATTAAATTTACTCTCCAGATGTGCCCGGTTGTAATACTTTACTCTTTTAGAGTTGCGTTAGTATTTAAAAGAATTAAATTAATAAGATTTACATTTCTTTGATTGAAAAGTTATTTGGTCCCACTTTGGCACTAACATTGACATCTAATGGCAACAGGACCTAAGGGTTGCAGGTTCGATTCCTGAGCCAGCAGGGGAAATGGGAAAATCCATGGTGGTGGGGGAAGTCAGCAGCGCCTTTATGGCTGAAACACCCTTGAGTAAGGCACCAAACCATCTTTTCTCCAGGCCACGCACTGTGCCCACTGCTCTGAGTGTGTGTCTGCTCACAGTTTACTCTGTGTGTGTGTGTGTGTGTGTGTGTGTGTGTGTGTGTGTGTGTGTGTGTGTGTGTGTGTGTGTGTGTGCGCTCCCTTTGGGTAAGTTAAATGCAGAGCCTAATTTCACTTGTGGGTTTAATACAGTATGTTAAAAAAAAAACAAAGCCTGCAAAGGCCGAGCTGCATGTCACTGTGAGATCGACTGAACATCATCCCCTGGACTTTACCTGGAACTGTAGATACTGAACTTTTTCTTTCCTTCATTACAAACTGATGATTTTATCTGCTATTTTAATTACCACAACTGTCTATGTTTACTCCAGTAGCTCTTGAGAAGTTTTTATTTTTGATCCACACCAAATGGGTGCTTATCGATGGTGAGGAACTTACAATAAATGTTCAAAAAATAAAATCTACTTGACTCGTGGTATTAATTTCAGGAGTCAGGAATTCAGTACAAGTGAATGATATACAGAATATTGAGAGATACAACCTCATGCTGTATGTTTTACAATGCATTTGATGTGTTTCTCTTATCTTGAGTTTAATTTTAATCTTTTCTTACAGACGTGCCTATGAGGAAGTTAGGGTGAAGCAGTAGTTCTTGCTAGCAGTAATAAAGCAACAGGAATCAACAGACTGTGTTGTGGTTTAGTAGTGTTAAGAGAGTGGCTACAAGTGAAGTTTCAGTGGCATGAAGAGGTGTGTGCGTATATGTGTGTGTCTCTGTGTGCGTTTGTGCATGTTGGGGGGGGGGGGCTTGGGGGTGGGAGGTGTTTCTGAGCAGTTATGAGTCACCAGCCACCAAAACAACACACTGCACACTAGCAAAAAAGGCAGGTAGCCTCCACTAACTCAGCTTCCCTCAGTACGTCTTTGATTTATTGTGAAGATGACTAATTCAAGGTGACTAATTACCTGTGATAATAAATATATGTGAATAAAAATGCAAATACTGTTTAGAGATAGTGACCGGAGTAGATACATTCTAAATGTTAAAATGGCATTTTTAAAGGAAATAAGTCCTGATTTGACTTGTTCTGGAGATACTGATCGGTATAAGTGACCTTACAGCACCAAACCGGTCTTGAGTAGCAGGCCTGCATTTTTAGACATGGCAGGTTAGGCAAAATTATTGATTTTCAGATTTTAGCAAAACACGTTAGGAAAATGTTTAGGTTTTTAAAGTAGTTAAGTGTTTCTTATTATCATTATTATTTTTGATAAATTCCTGTCATATTTGCTCCAAACTGTGCCTTTAAAGTAAGAGTCTTACGTAGGACATGAGTATGCTTAAATATGTTAAATCTTACCTCCAAGCATGTTGTAGTCATTAGAATAAGAAAGTATGTAGATAACAAAGAAATAAATCCAGGTTTTTTTGAGTGAGCAGCATTAGCCCTCCAACCCAACAAGTAGGTCATGGCGTGGTCAAGTGATCTGCTACGTTAGAAACGGGTCACGTAGGTTTGTTTACAACTCATGTGAGCCTCGGTGTCCTCGTCAGTTTCCAGTGAATTTGACAACATTCGGAGTGAAGTCAGTGAACCTGACATTGACGAACATGATTTATGGAATGTTTTATTTGCATATGAACCCGTGGGGGGGTTTAAAGTCATCATATTAAAGACTTGGGCAGCACAGTGGTGTAGTGGTTAGCACGTCCGCCTCACAGCAAGAAGGTCCTGGGTTCGATTCCCAGCTCGGGCGTTTCTGTGTG
>JAOUQZ010000004.1:24805592-24834652 GCA_028564935.1 Neosilurus hyrtlii
CTCTTTCCCCACACGCCGCTCCTTCCGCTCCTCTCTCTTTCTCTCTCCCATGATCCCCTCTCTCCGCCATGATCCTCTATCTCCCCCATTATCTTTCTCTCTCTCTCTCCTCCCATGATCCTTTCTCTCTCTCCCCCCATGATCTCTCTCTCTCTTTCTCTCTCCCATGATCCCCTTTCTCCGCCATGATCCTCTATCTCCCCCATTATCTTTCTCTCTCTCTCTCCCATTATCTTTCTCTCTCTCCTCCATGATCCTCTCTCTCCCCCATGATCCTTTCTCTCCCCCATGATCCTTTCTCTCTCTCTCCCCCATGATCTTTCTCTCTCTCCCCAATGATCCTCTCTCTCTCCCCCCATGATCTCTCTCCCTCCCCCATGATCCTCTCTTTCTCTCTCCCATGATCTCTCTCTCTCTTTCTCTCTCCCATGATCCCCTCTCTCCGCCATGATCCTTTATCTCCCCCATTATCTTTCTCTCTCTCTCTCTCTCTCCCATTATCTTTTTTTCTCTCTCTCTCCTCCATGATCCTCTCTCTCCCCCATAATTCTTTCTCTCTCTCTCTCTTCCCCATGATCTCTCTCTCCCCATGATCCTCTCTCTCTCTCCCCATGATCCTCTCTTTCTCTCTCCCCCATGATCCTCTCTCTCCCCTATGATCTCCCCCCCATGATCCTCTCTCCCCATAATCTTTCTCTCTCCTATAATCCCCTCTCTCTCTGCCATGATCCTCTATCTCCCCCATTATCTTTCTCTCTCTCTCCCATTATCTTTCTCTCTCTCTCCCATTATCTTTCTCTCTCTCTCCTCCATGATCCTCTCTCTTCCCCTATGATCCTTTCTCTTTCTCTCTCTCTATCCCATGATCTCTCTCTCTCTCCCCCATGATCTCTCTCTCTTCCCCATGATCCCCTCTATCTTCTCTCCTAGACGTCAGTATTGTCATTACTGATCATCACTTTGTGTGTTTGTGGTTCCAGTGGAAAGGTACGACTCAGCCGATGAAACTAAATAAACGGCCCTCGAATGGCCTGCTTCGACACATCCTGCAGCAGGTCTACAATCACTCCGTCACTGATCCAGAGAAGCTAAACAACTACGAGCCCTTCTCTCCGGAGGTGTACGGAGAGACTTCGTTTGACCTGGTGGCTCAGATCATTGATGAGATCGAGATGATGGAGGACGACACGTTTGTGGATCTGGGCAGCGGTGAGTGGCTGCACTTTAAAGTGTTTGTGTTCACTTGCTGGAGGTTTCGTTTCAAGTAATACTGAGAAGGGAGGAATAATTCTCTTCTAGTGTCTGTAGTTTAGAGCTCCAAAAGTATATGAGAAATGTTCCATACCTAGAACACGTTTTTTACTACATACTGTCACTTTAATTTACTGAAATTAACGGTTACTGTTCTGTGTAATTTTTTTTTTTTACTTTATTTATTTGTTTGTTTGTTTGCTTGTTTGTTTATTTATTTGTTTGTTTGTTTGTTTGTTTATTTAATACTTGATTTCCAGGTGTTGGTCAGGTGGTCCTGCAGGTCGCTGCAGCTACGAACTGTAAGCACTACTACGGTGTAGAGAAGGCCGAGATTCCAGCCACGTATGCAGAGGTATAGAATGCTGCAGCTGCTGTTGATTATTTTTATTTTATTTTTTATTATTATTTTCTTCTTTGCCCCAGCAGTCGTGTTTCACCCTCTGTCTCTGCGGTTGGTTACACAAATCATTGTGTAATGGGTTTTCATGAAATTTCATAAGGAAGGCTCCGTTACATTCTGGAGATGATCCGGATCAGATTCTGCATCCAGAAGTTTTTGAAAGGATTCTTTAATATTGTGCGAGAGGACAGTTTTTGATATGAAGGAAGTCGTTTGATTCTCCAATCCCCCCCCAGCTCAATGGATTTAAGTGGTGTTGTCATGCATGTCTTCTTGCACGCTAGCACGAAATCGGCATCACCGTTTTTGGGACTGTGTAACTACACAAGCCTAGGCTTTCGGTGTTTATAATAAAGTGACTCGAGTGTATCATGGACTAATCCAAATGTAGCTGATTTTTTTTAACCTCATTGATAACCTCATTTCTTGGATTGCAGGCAATGGACCGGGAATTCAAGAGGTGGATGAAGTGGTACGGGAAGAAGCATGGAGAGTATACAGTGAGTCCTCAGGACATGATTTCTGTTTCTATTACCATGTGTGTATTTGTAAATGTGTTGGGTGCATTAATCAGACGCTCACATGGGTGTCGCAGTCATACCTGCATGTGCCTGGGGTGGTGTTATTGGGGTGTTGTGTGGTTCAGTGACAGCGTTGTATCAGGCGGTAAGGAACAGAGGCAGTGGAGAGGAATGACAGGACACAACTTTAGAGTTGGATCTTAAAATGCTGTAAAATGTTTTCCCACAAAGTGAATCGTAAAAAGTGCTATACGGGTTCAGTTCAGTTGTGATTGTGTCGCACTTTGTGCAATTAATGTTGTTGCAAAGCAGTTTTAATTATGATAAACTTTTCTCTGTAAATCCTATACAGTACATCCCTAATGAGCAAGCTTGTGACAACAGTGGCAGGGAAGAAGAATTGCTAAACATTCTGCAATTAACACACTGAATAATCTAAATGCTACTCATGAGGCTAAAAACAAAGTTTAGCTAAAGCTTTGGTGATGTCAGCAGAGGATCTGCTTTTTTTAATTAATATTTGAGGAAAATAGTAAAAAATATTTCCTAAAGTGTAATTGCAAATTAATTATTTCATATTAAATAAATGGTAAGCCATCCTAACTCTGCCGTTACACATTAACAGATACAGTGGATATAAAAAGTCTACACCCACCTGTTCAACTGCCAGGTTTTTGTGATATAAAACAAAATGAGACCAAGATAAATAATTTAAAAACTTTATAATTTAAAAACACCATTAATGAAACCTATAACCTGTACAACTTGCTTGAAAAACAAACTGAATCTTTTAAGGTGGAAAAAAGCCCTTACAGCAGGGGTCACCAACCTGAACTGAGAGCTCATTCATGGGTACAGATTCATACGAAGCGTTACCAGTTTGATAGGTTCTCCTGAAATTACACATTTGCTCAGTTTTCCTTTAGTTATAGATTATCAATAATGATTAATGATAATCATCTATGTGAAGACACTGATCACATTAATGATTTCTCACAATAATTATCAACAATAACAATCCAAAATTAATTTTAGACGAAGCTCACTAGTGAGTTGTGCTATTTTTAGAACAGGCCTGCGGGCGACTTATGTGGCCCTTGGGGGCGACCTGGTGCCCGTGGGCACCGTGTTAGTGACCCCTGCCTTACAGTAACCTGGTTGTATAAACATGCACAACCTTAAACTAATACTATGTTGCAGCACCTATGGCTTTTATTACAGCACTCGGTCTTTATGGGTTGGAGTCGATCTTGATGTGACAGTCTTTGCCAACTCTTCTGTTCAAAAACACTCCACATCTGTCAGATCGCGAGGGCACAGCCCTCTTCGGATCACCCCACAAGTGTTCGATCGCGTATTGGTCTGGACTCTGGCCGGGCCATTCCAAAACCCTCATCTTCGTGAAGTCGTTCTTTTGTTGATTTGGATGTGCGCTTTGGGTCATTGTTGTGCTGGAAGATGAAGGTCCTCTTCATCGTCAGCTTTCTAGCAGAAGCCTTTTTGTGCCTGGTATTTGGGACCGTTTATAATCCCCCCAAGGACCCCTATAATCCCCCTATGATAAAGACATAAGAGTGTTGTCATATGTACTTGCCAGAAATTCCTGTTGCTGTCGGCCTCCAGGCAGCCTCCTTGACCAATTTTCGTCTCGTCTTTTCACCAATTTTTGGAGGGACGTCCAGTTCTCGGTAATGTCACTGTTGTGCCATATTTTCTCCACTTGATGATTCTTCGATGTGTTTCATGGTATATTTACTAGAACTTTATTTGGGGTTAATCAGAGGCACTTTAAATGGTTGCAGGTGTGTGCTAACTCCTGTTTAACATGAGTTTGAATGTGATTGGTTAATTCTGGACACAGCCACATCCCCAGTTATGAGAGGGTGTGCACACTTGTGCAACCACATTATCTCAGTTGTTTACAGTTGTTTTTACTCCCTAAAAGATTCAGTTTGTATTTTAGCTGAGTTGTACAGGTTATAGGTCACATTAATGGTGGAAAAAGTTTTGAAATTATTTATCTTGGTCTAATTTTTTTTACATCACACAAATCTTTAATTTTAACAAGGGTGTGTGAACTTTTTACATCCACTGTATATATTTGCATTATCAGGTGTCTTTGTCTTACATTTTGATAGCTTGCATTAGCCAGTTTAATAAGACTGCTGATTCACTTTTGTAAGATCTTGAGAATAGGACGTGAATCCCCTGGTTCATATAAGGCAAAAGATAATGGCAATAATAACATTATACAGATATAAACGAATGAACTTGAGTTTAAAACAAGCGCGTGCTCCTACATACAAAAGAAAAAAAATACAGAGCCAACTAGTTCTGTACTGCTGGTGGAAACGTAAGATGATCGTGTGACTTTCCGTTACTTTTTGCATTACAATGTTGTGAAAGAGGACTTTTTTGACATTTTAATTCCTGTGAGAGGCTGCAGGGCTTGGCAGAGCCTTGCGCTCTCTGAACACATGAATTGTATTTGCTTATCCGTTCAATCTGCATAGAAATGCGAGACATCTGAACAACTTTGCATGGAAGTAGTGTGTGTCGTTTCACGGGTAGCGTAAATATGGTGTGACGTTCACTGAGAATTACTCTTCTCCTTTTGTGTAGCTGGAGAGAGGAGATTTTCTATCAGAGGATTGGAGGGAAAGGATCGCAAACACAAGGTATTAAATCTTGACAGATGAGAAGTTATTTGGTTTCTTTTTTTGTGAAACTAATTATAGTAACAATATAGGCAAGTAAATGAGTACTGATTATAATTGTTCTCTTGCAGTGTTATTTTTGTGAATAACTTTGCCTTTGGTCCAGAGGTGGATCATCAGCTGAAGGAGCGATTTGCCAACATGAAGGAAGGTTTGTAAGCTGTTGTGTGTGTTTTTTGTAGAAACCTGACATGCATCCGTTATTTTGGGGTGGTTATGCCCATGTCTGTATTGCCATCTCCGAACAACACAATGATGGGTGTTATAGAATCCTGTGGTGTAGTATTGATGAAAAGTTACGAAAAAACATAAAAGTGAAAGTGTCCTTCAAGGGGGAAAAAAAATCAAGCCCCTATATAAAGAGCTTGGCTTAATTTTTCTGTATATAAGACCTTTAATGCATTGTTTCTAATACAGTATTTCATCATCACGGATCCTGCCATACCTTTACTGCAGTTTAAATATCTCATTTTGTTTTAAAATTGCGTGATGTGCAGTTATCACCAGAATATTAATCATAAGCGAGATGCACATTCTTTCAATTGTTGTCGCAGTGCCAAGCTTACAGCTGTAAAAATAAGTTCTGACATACCATGAGTGTTGCAACTTCTATTCGCTAGTCTACAGTTTCATACGCATTTATCTACACTGCTCAGCCAAAAAAATGTTGTGCACTTTAATATTTTGTTGGAGAGCCTTTAGCCTTGATCTCTGCGCATAATCTACAGGGCTTGTTGCTCCAGTTGTTTCCGTCGAGGCTCAGCAACATTAATGTGGCATTAAAATGAAGTCAGCTATGATCTGAATGTACTGAATGAGCAGGTTATCACATCAATGCACTTTTTCTTCTCTGATGGTACCGATATAAAAGAGTAAAAGAGTGGTTCAGGGAGCACGAGGAATCATTTTCACATATGTATCGGCACCCCAGAGTCCTGACCTTAACCCTGTTGAAAGTTTTGGGGATGTCCCAAAAAACCCAAGAAAATAGTAAATATTAGTGCTGCCCCCCCCCCAATTTGTGTCTATTTATTTATTTATTTATCTATCTATCTATCAATCTATTTATTTATTCATTTATTCACTTATTTATTCATTCATTTATTTATTTATTTGTTTTTGTTTATTGATTGATTGATTTATTGATTGATTTTATTGATTTATTGACTAGGCAGCACACATTTCCAATAAACAAGTTCCACATCTCAGTTCACACAATGCATAGATAGCAGTTAGATGGCAAATAATTTTGGCTACTCAGCATTGGATCCAAAATGTCACATTCATGTCTGCATTCTATGAGTGAGCATGTAAAGAAAACAAACCTATACAGGGGAGCATGCAGAACTCCCCTTCATGTGTATTGTGAAGTGGCAGAACTACATTGAATACTCCGGCGATAAAACATCTACATTGTTGTAAATACTCAAGTCCCAAATATACAAATGAAAAATTCAAAACTTACTGCTGTTTTCTCCCTCATACATCCGACTGGGTTTTTCCTCTCAGTAGGAAATTTGTACGAAGCAAACAGCGTCTCAGGTACACTCGTTTTTACAATGCTCCAACTTCCCCCATTAAAGTTTATCCCAGCTGTTAGAGCGCCAACAACGGCACAATGCACATTGTGTCACGATTGTTCATGGGTCACAATATAAGGCTTAAAGCTTGCCTTTAACAATCGAACGTATCATATATATATTCCTGTACACATAGGACATGTGAAGCACAACACAAGTTTAAACAAGATTTTTTTCCAAAGTTGCATGTTTAAAAGGCCGAAAGGTCCTGGCAAGTTTTGTTACTTACTCCAAAACTAGCAACGTGTTTATAAAATTTGGTATCATTTAAAAGCTTAGGGGTCATTCCATGTCAGTTCACCTAGAGGTGACCATCTCAGAATTCAATGAAACTTTAACCAAACAGAGAACATGTTTTAATATGAACACATGCAAAATTTCAAGTTCAGAAACTTTCCAAGACATGTTCATTTAACGATTGCAGGCTGGTACCCAATTGTCGGCGTTCAACTTGCAAATTACCATTTTGGGAATTTTTGAAAGCTTGTACCTTCCATAATAATTACTGAATAGGGCTGAAATTTTGCATACTAACAGAACAGGACCCACTCTGTCAGAATGTGTAGATAAAGTAAAAAGTAATCTATTTGTCAGGGTTAGGTTGCTGTTGATACTGCATTTTTGAAAAAAGTGCAATTTCAAACCAAGTATTTTTGATACAGAAAATATATTCACCACCCTCAAAGTATTTTTATAGCAAATTTAATCATATTTTTATGTAAAACAAACAGTTTTTAAGAAAAATAAATGTGATATGTTGTTTTAGTGAGTGTCCAAAAACTGAAGGGTAGGTGAAAATTTGCTCATCTTTCGAACCCCTGAAGAAGATGCAGACAGTTCACCAGGGTAATGAAACTCAGATTTAGCAACACACAGAATTTCAACCTTGTTGCTTTTTTCCGTCATACTTAGTTATCATCTTTAATTTTTCATGAATCTTCTTTTCATAAGCTTTGATCAAATATTAAGGATAGTATGAAAAAGTCTGGTTAAAGTTTCATTGAATTCTGAGGTGGTCACCTGGGAAGTTTTCTGAAAGCTAGGTGATTTGACATGGAATGACTCTTAGAATATCAGCTACAAAATGGAACCAATAACTCATAATTAATCATTTCTGACTTAATACCCACTTTGCTGTGATGGGTCACATGTTTAGTTTGGGTTTAATTCCTCTTTAAACATTTCAAGAGAAGCCGACAAGCTACAGATCAAGACCTAATCTCTCACGTGTCCAGTGAGCAAACTAATAAATATCCTGTATGATTCGTCCCACCCCCGTGCAGCTCCAGATGTTTGTCAGTTTGGTGTAACAGTGTTCATCTGCTGTTTTAGGTGGAAAGATTGTATCCTCAAAACCATTTGCACCTCTCAATTTTAGAATCAACAGTCGAAACTTGAGCGGTATGTTTTCCCACCCAGTCACATCCACACGCCCCCTTCATTCCAGATTGTTTTTTAATCACCTTTAATATTGTGTGCTGTTCTCTTGTACAGATATCGGCACAATAATGCGTGTTGTAGAACTTTCTCCACTGAGAGGCTCAGTGTCTTGGACAGGGAAGCCAGTTTCCTACTATCTGCATACGATAGACCGCACCATAGTGAGTGCTATTACTACGACCTCTGATGACTTTCTGAGAACATGGGTGTCCTAATCTGTTTTCTAAGCAGTTTCTTTTTCTCCTCTATTCACAGCTTGAAAACTATTTTTCTAGTCTTAAAAATCCTAAACTCAGGGTAAGTAAACATGTACATTGGTTTCCTTTAACAGAAGGAACAAATAAAGCGATACCAGCTGATTCATTGGTGCATTGATATAAATATGAGTTCTTTCTCCCCGTTATGATATTAGGAGGAGCAGGAAGCAGTGAAACGGCGTCAACAGAAGGAGACTAAGGACAGTAAAAGCAGCAGCACCACCCCAACCAAGCCAAAGGAGCACAAGGTGGGCCTTCACATCATTGGCTTCTTAACTTCCCCATTTCAGGTCTGACGCTGGTTCAGTGATGGAGTAGAAGTGTTTTAAGAACCATTTTCACCAGTTTATGGCATTATACACACCCTCGTCCACTTACATTTTTATCCTTTTTGTACAGTTGTGGGTTAAGGGCCTTGCTCAAGGGCCCAACAGTGGCAGCTTGGTGGAGCTGGGGCTTGAACCCAGAACCTTAGCCACTGAGCCATAAGTGTTTTCATGTTTCAGTGGAACTTTTAAAAGGTTATTTATTTCTTTGAGGTAGGTACTGGTGTATATATATGCTGGTACAGCTAGGTTGCCAATGTTCCAGCCCAGCGTCACTGCACTCTGTTGTACCCACTTTTGTATTATCTTTTCGCAGGAGTCCGGCGGTGAGGAAGAGAACTCAGGTGCACTGGTACCTGTGAAGTCGTCACCTAAACCTCGTCGAGCCAAGCTACTGGCCAAGGGCCGCAAACTGGGCAACAGGAAACGTGGACGACCCAAGAAATCCATCATGGCGGCAGCCGCTGAACGCAAGACCAAGAAGAGTCAGAGTGCCCTAGACCTGCTTCATGCTAAGACCGTGTCAGCAGCGCCTCCTCAGGGTACGTTTACCCCGGCTCCATCACATCACTTGAACTCACCTGCACAGGTTGCCTATAATCACCACAGCATTGCTTTGTGCTCAGTGGATCTTGTTGTTTTCTCACAGATGCATACAAATCGCCTCAGAGTCCCTACTACCAGCTACCTCCTAAAGTTCAGCATTACACATCTGGCCAGCTGCTGCTCGGCCCCATTCCCACAGGCCTGCAGACTCTACTGGGTACAAAAACCTTTCCTTTTGAAATCCGATCCGGTATTGTGAGGCGCCGATATTATAAACCTAAATATGCTTATCTGTACACCGTTTTAAAATGGTCTGGATTAATAGACTCACTCTAATACTGTAAACATAATATCCAATAAGTTCTTTAGATAAATTTATTAGTTTCTGGCTGTATATGGGTGAGGCTAATGAAAACTACTCCAGGGTATAAATACGGGTCCAATGGCTGCAAATCCATTCATAATGGGAATATACTGATTATTCTAGTCTCTTTTGAAAGAGCATGACCGCAGCTACTCAGGCATGTACACTTATGTGGGAAAATATTGGTGACAGACCCATAAAAGTGTGTGTGTGTGTGTGTGTACACTGATCTTTGCACTGACAGTGCCAGTGCAGTCCGTCTAGGCGTAGCATCTGAATACCACAGTTGCATGAAGTGTGTGGTGTTAGTGTACGAGTAGGTGTACTACTGTATCACTGTAGGTGTACTACTGTCTTGCTATGAATTGCAATGAAAAGAAAGAAACGATGGTTTTAAAAAAGTAGGGGGTGCACCATTTACTTTTGACACCATGTTTAACTGTAACCAGGTACAGGTCTAAAGTAAACTTACAGCTGATGTCAGTATAATTTAGGTATCCCTAATAAAGTGGGACCGGTGGTATAGTGGTTAGGATGCTGGGCTCATGTTCAGGAGGCCATGGGTTTGAATCCTCATTAGACCCCCACCGTGGTAAGACCCCTGGGCAAAGTCTTAACCACAAGTGTGCCTCTGTCCACCCAGCAAAATCCTGAAAAGGGTAACCTGTGATGGACTAGGGTCCTATCCAGAAGGAGTTGAACCCCTAGTCGTGTCACACTGCAGAAATCGGCATAAGTTCGGGTCACTAGGCTCGGGTATAACAGCACAGCAGGCTTAGCCTTCCCTAATAAAGTGGCCATGTGTATTTTTCTTGTTTGTGTAGTTTTGTTTTTCCAGCAGTGAAAGAGCTGTGAGTTATTGGTCTTTCCTTTAACAGATAATTTTAAAGTCCAGTACATGCAGTTTTTGAGCTATACGAAGACTCCACAGTACCAGACCAATCTCCAGCAAGCTCTGGAGCGGGAGAGGGTACAGTACTGCACTCCTCCACAACATATTTATAGGCATGAATATATTTATAAACAGAAAATATAAATACCATCGTCTCCTTCCTCACAGCTCCGACACACTGAACTGTCAGGTCAAGCCCAGAGACTGATGAACGCCTGCCATTCTCACAAGGAGAGGATCCGCGACCTTTTTCAGGCCAAACTTGAGGAGGTAAGACGAGGAGAAACACGTGAAATTTGAAAAACACAAACACCTAAAATCTCAACACAGCTTCCCAGCTCATTTATAGGACCGAGCTGATGAGTGCTGATGATGTAATTCTCTTGTAGCTGGGTGTAAAGGCAGTGACGGTAGAGGACCTGGTGCAGGCTCAGAAAGAGATCATGGCCCATAATATGCAGTTGAAAGAGCAGACCAAGCAGCTGGAGAGAGACATGGCTGAGCTTAAAGACCAGAGCCTGTTACTGGTGAGTCCTGGTGACATTTATCAGAAGGGAGCTGTCTCTGTTTTAAAGCCTCCTGCTCTGGCTGCGTTGTTGTATTCAGTACTGTTTATTAGTGAAAGCTATCTTCATTCCCATACAGCTGAAGGCTCGCTGTGAGGAGCTGAAACTGGACTGGGGCTCTCTGTGTCTTGAGACCCTGTTGAAGGAAAAAGCCGCTCTGCGTAGACAGATCTCTGAGAAACAGCGCCACTGCCTAGAGCTTCAGGTAGGTCTGATTTTCAGAGTGCACATGCATTAGTTCCATAACAGAATGGATTCAATCAGTAGGTTCCCTTTACTTGAAGTAAGTGCACATATGAATTTCATTCAGTGCCGTTATTTTATTCCTCGACAGATCAGCATTGTGGAGCTGGAGAAAAGCCAAAGGCAGCAGGAGCTCCTACAGCTCAAGTCCTCCTACAGCCCGTGTAAAGATTCCCCATACCGAAAGTGTGTCCCAAGTCTAGAGCCTCGTCCCCCACTCGACACTAACACCCCCAAACTGGCTGAAGTGAACGGCCTTAGCCCCGAGCTGTCCATCAATGGCACGGCGTCTCCAGGCTACGAGCGCGGAGGCCTCAGCAGCTCCTTCAATGGCAAGAATGAACTCCTCTCCCACTACCTGCCCATCTCCCCCGAACATGAGATTGTGCCACCCACTCCAGAGCCTCGTAGCAGGTCTGTGGGGCAGCCCCTGCCCGACTACACGCGCTTTTCCCCAGCTAAGATAGCCCTGCGCAGGCACCTCAACCAGGACTCCTCAATAGGCCAGGCCAGGTCTCTCAGTACTCTCCACAGGTCAGATCACTGGGGTTGTAACTGTTGGAGCTGTGAGTCCATTATCAGGCTTAATGTCCCGTCCTTTCTTTTCAGGGGTGACGTCGGTGTGGTGTCATCTCCAACCCAGAAACAGGGCGGCACTTCACCAAGTGCAGCTGAAAATCAGCAAGCAAACACGGCCAAGAGTACAGAAAGGGTAAGAGTGTGGGCGAGTGAGCGGACAAGGGTGTGTGTGAGGGTGAGAGAATGCGCGTGTGTTGTTGAATGCGTGTGTGGTGTTTGCGAGCGTGTGTGTGCAAAAGTGATCATATGTGTGAAAATGAGAGAGAGCGTCAGCAAGAGCTGTGCTCGTAGCTCTCCATTCACAAGCTGATTATCCAGAACGCTTGTTGCTACCATTAAGATTGAACGGGCTCACGGTTCCAGGATCACTGACTGGAGCTGAGCCAGTATGAACCAGTGCGCACTGCTAGGAACACCAGACCGCTTTTCTTCAGTAAAAATGGTGGAGGCTGTGATAAATGTGACTGTACACAAGTGTACACAATGTGAGTTACACAAGTGTTTTGAACTGTTTATTATCTCCTGGAAGGCCTGCCCCCTTTCCCAGCATCTCGCATTAGTATCCTAATCTCTGTTCTGAGTGACATGGTGACGCACGTATATGACGATTTCTGGTCACTGAAATAACATCTGTGTATTTCTGACATGTATGTGTATAGTTAGCGTCATAATATTTTACCTTTTACTTATGATTACATTTTAATAATTATAATGTGACTAAAATGCTCCTGCCTGGTGGTTACGTTAAAATCGGTTGTATACGTGACCTACAGTTTTACCTCATTCACGTGATTCATGAAAGAGTTGAAATGTGCTGGGATTTTAACAATTAACACTAGAATGCTGTCGTTTATGTTTCAGGTGAATAAGGAAAAGAGCCCAGCTGGACCCGGGGACAGTATAACCAGTCTCCCCATCAGCATCCCTCTCAGCACTGTGCACCCCAGCAAACTTCCTGTTAGCATCCCACTCGCCAGCGTGGTGCTGCCCAGTCGTGCCGAGAGACTGGTGGGTGTCTGGGTGTTAAGTCAGTAGAAATTCTTAAACAGAGGCAGTGTAAACTAGCATGTGTATTATATATGTCAGTAAAACTAATTTATGACAATATCTGTTGTTAAAAGCACCCAAGGTGTCCCAGCAGAATATTGCCCAGAATGTCACACTGCTTTGCATAGTTATTCCTGTTCTATATCTTGCCCATTAAAGTGATGCACGTCTGGTGTCCATTCTAGGTACTTTAAGAGCTGGATGGGGTCATACATGTGCACCTGACTGCTATGGAGCCTCATGTGCACTGTGTTCTGAGTTTTTTCATACCCAGCATTAACTTATTCAGCAATTTGTGCTGTTGTGTGGGGTTAGACCTGTGGATATGGAGCTGAATAGACCCAGTTGTCTAGCCATGATAATTTTGCCCTTGTCCAAGTCACTCAGGTCCTTACACTTGCCCATTTTTCCTGCATCCAACACCTCAACTTTGACAACTATGTTCACTTGCTGCCTAATACCGTGAGATGCCATTGTACACTTAACCTCTCTGGTTTTAAAGTTATAGCTGATGTGTGTGTGTGTGTGTTTTTTGCAGAGGAATACTCCCAGTCCTATGTCCAGTAGGGAGCTGTTAGCAGGGCAAAACAACAGTAACAAGCAACCACTGACACCAAACTCGGGTATGTGCTCTTAATCCTGCCGTAGGTATTATTCTGGACTTTGTCTGGATTTTGACGTTGTGACATTGCTGAGGAGTCTGTGTGCGCGCTTGTACATGGTCATTAGTGTTACCCTCTGTTTCAGGCTTGGTGAACGGCTCCCACTCTGCTATGTGCGATCAAGACTGCAACTCCATGTCTTCTCCACCCCACAGCAACCCCCTGCTGGGTCTTCAGTCACGTGGGTCAGGCTCCAGCCCTTTACTGAGCACTGGAGGAGTGTTGCAGTATGCAGACAGACCTCCCCGTCTTCCTGATGAAGGCCACCAGCACCACAGCCTTGAATCTGATTCTGAGACTCTTGACAGTGAAACTCACCGCCATATGTTCTTCTCTTCCTCATCATCTTCATCGTCATCTTCCTCTTCTGCCGGAGGCTCACGCACACACCATGGTTCTGCCAAGCAGGGAAAGCACCACAACAGCCACCACCACCGCCATCACTCACCAGGCTCTCACGGGTCAGAGGGACGCAAGAGAGGACGCCGCAAACGCAGCTCGTCTAGCCTCATTCCAGCAAGTGGCTCCCCCAAAAAACGATCATTCCCTGGGATGAACTACTCCTCGGGTTCCCCACTTAATATAAACACCATGGTGAGTGGATGAGAGGCTAGACTGAGAACAGAGAATATATCTTTTATAATTTCTACCCAAATCCTTGACTCTTTATAGTCCCAATTCCAAAAAAAGTTGGACGCTAAACAAAAACAGAATGTAATGATTTTCAAATATTAAATGTTGAAAGTGAGACATTTCCCTATTTCATACATTAGCATAAATATTAGCTTATTTTGAAGTTGATAGCAGCAATGCGCCTCAGAGTTGGGAATAAGCAACAAAAAGCTGGAAAAGTAAGTGGTACTGAAGAAACAACTGTTTTGCAGCTAATTTGGTTTGGCAACAAGTCAGTAACTTGATATGGTATAAAAAGTGCATCCGGGCAGAGATTCACCAATCTGTAAAAAAAACTACACCAACAAACTGTGGAATCATTTCAGAATAATGTTCCTCAATGTAAAGTTGCTCAGATTTTTAATATCGCATCTACAGTACATGATATCCAAAGATTCAGAGAATCTGGAGAAATTCATGTGTGCAAAGGACAAGGCTGAAAATGAATATCGGATGCCCGTGATCTTCGGGCAGCATGCAATGAAAACAGACAGGATTCTGTAATGGACATTCAATTCAATTTGTATAGCGCTTTTTACAATTCTCATTGTCACAAAGCGGCTTTATATAGTAAAATGAATTTAAGGAGGAATATAAATTTTTCTACAACCCCTACACATCCCTAATGAGCAAGCCCTCAGTTGACACAAGGAAGAAACCTTGAGAGGAACCAGGCTCAAGAGGGAAACCCATCCTCATTTGGGTGAAACCATAAAATACAAACCATATAAGAAAAATTCCATTACAGTCCAACATGTAGTCCGGTTGGTTTTACCACAACTGTAAGTCCTAAATAATTGCAGCCAGAGAGTTTATATCACCAGCAGTGAAAAGTCATCACTGCATGGGCTCAGGAACACTTCCAGAAATCACTGTCTCTGAGACAGAAGCTTATGAATTGTTTTAAACTGTACATGCTAAATATGAATTGCATCAAGATTCAGTGTGAAATCATTTATTATCCAAAGCTCACTTTGATGACTTACGCTGGCTTCTAGGTGAACAACATTAATCAGCCTCTAGAGATCTCCGCCATATCATCTCCGGAGCAGACAGGAGGCAGTCCGTGTGAGACAGACCTGGACCAACCACCAGTACTGAAGAGAGAACGCCCTCTAGAGATGAATGGCTCCAGCCGTGACTTATCCATGCCCAGCTCAGAGGATGAGGAAACTGGATATCCAGCAGACAGCAGTTCTTTGCGGTGAGATTAACCTCTTTCCTGAGTAATCCTGTTTAAAATATTGTCTTTTTCTTATGTCCTTTTTCTTTTTGTAGAATTGAAAGGAAAATTGCAACAATTTCTCTGGAGAGCCGAGATGGTGAGAGGGGTAAGAACACATCTGATGTTTTTGTACTGTGGAGTTGCATGTGTCTCTAGGACCCTATTTGACCAGTAAGGATTTTTTTCCCCACCTTTGTGTAAAACTTCATGAAATTTGGCACGTACATCAGTGATTGAGAAAGTTACTCATGGACTGAGACTTGGCCCCAGATATGGTCCTGTGACTCTACAGCGCCACCGTATGTCATAGAGAAATTATCACAGCATACAGTTTTACATACACACACATTTTTAGGCATGTGGATCTCCCTAAGAAAAGCAAATATTTCTCCTGGCAACATTAGCCATGCCCAACAGGGGATTTTAACATACTTGTACCAGAGGATTCTTCGTATTTTCTGTAGGTATTGTTGGTGTTGTTACAGTTCCCGTTGTTATTAGTTTACGGTTGTGGTGGTTATAATGTCCCTATGCCCACAGTTACTCTGGTGAAGATTTTCAATCAGCTTGGATATCTTGTTCCTTGATGGAATTGGTCAGTAGGATTATGATATCCAGGTGGCTAACTGGTATAGCTCTTCATCTTCATCTTCAGATCCGCATCTGGCAACAGAAAGAGTGGCTTGTTCACCCATCTTAGATTAGTGTGGTGATGTCAGTGAAGGCACAAGGACTCATCATTGCCATCGTAAAACACATTACTTATATAAATACAGTGAGATTTAAAATGCCAAGTTTCATACAGTGGCTCGTATGTATTCATCCCCTTGGTGTTTTTTCCAGTTCCTGCTGATGAAAACCATCCCCACAGCATGATACTGCTACCACCATACTTCACTGTGGGGATAGTGTTCTTTGGAGTGATGAGGTGTTGGGTTTGTGCTAGACATAGCTTGTTCGTTAATGTCCAGAACAGTGGACCCTCTTCCATATGTTTGGGGAGTCACCCACATGCCTTATGACAATCTCTAAATGTGCTTTTTTTTATCACTCTTCTGTAAAGCCCAGCATGGTGGAATATGGACAGATACACCAGTCTCCACTGTGGTGCTTTCCAGCTCCTTCAAGGTCATCTTTGGTCTTTTTCTTGCCTCTCTGGTTAACGCCCCCCATGCTTTGTCTGTAAGTTTTGTTGGGTGGCCCTGTCTAGGTAAATTTGTTGTGGTGTCATATTCTTTCCCTTTTGTGATAATGGATTTAATTGTGCTCTGTTGGATTTTCAAGGTGTGGGATATTTGTTTACACTTTGTCCCTGGCCTGATTGGAGAGCTCCTTGGTCTTTATGGTGTTGCTTGCTTGGAGATGCCTATGGATTAGTGGTGTTGCAGACTCTGTGGCCTTTCAGAAAGGTGTATATATACTGAGATCATGGGGCATTTAGATTGCAAGCAGGTGGATCTTAGTTAACTAATCATGTGACTTTTGAGGGTAATTGTTAGATCTGTGATCTTACAGTTCGATTCAATTATGATTATCCTGTCAATGATTTAATAGCAAGATTAAATTTTCTATAATACTGCACATGGCTACTTTTTTTATCAGTTTGTAAAAGCAGTCAGATTAAATCTTTTTTTTACAACATTTTTTTCTTATCAGTGTCAACAAATATTTTCACTGTTTAAAAAAAATGACGTTGATAAATACAGCTGTACATTTTAAAAAACTCTCTCTGGCACACACACAAACACATTTGGAAACAAATAATGGACTTGGCTCCATACCGTTTTTGCCATGTTTTTTAAAAGCTTCCACTGATCACAATATTGTCAGTGGGTTGACTGGGAAGGGGGTTGGTTTTTTTTATGGGAAGTTTACAAAAAGAAAGACAAAATGTCCTAACACCCTTTTGGACTTGGGTGAAAGTCCGTGTTGGTGAGCCGCTACTGTTCTGCGAGCTTCTATTAAAGAGAAACCCGAGTGCTCATTCACACAACACGAAGCCTTTCCGCTGCACCTGATCGGCAATTTAAACAGCGACACAACATGGGTCATCACACTCTATCATGTCACTCATATGGAGATGGAGATGCCCATGGATTAGTTGTGTTTCAGACTCTTTGGCCTTTCAGAACAGGTGTATATATACTGAGATCAGG
Source organism: Neosilurus hyrtlii (assembly GCA_028564935.1). Taxonomy (NCBI): domain Eukaryota; kingdom Metazoa; phylum Chordata; class Actinopteri; order Siluriformes; family Plotosidae; genus Neosilurus; species Neosilurus hyrtlii. The sequence continues at coordinate 24,823,040 of JAOUQZ010000004.1, forward strand.
GTGAACAGGACATGATTTTTAATTTTTTAACTTTATTGTTCAGCCGGCAAAAGTTGATTATGTTGTTACTGCAGTTATTTTCAACACTCCTAGTAGCACCAGATCTTATTTGGGGCTTTACAGAAAACGGGTTTAATTCTTGGTTGAAAGGCAACAAAATAGGAAGAATTTCAAGAGGGTGAATAGTTATGTATTTGGATTTTTTTTTTTCTTATGTTTATGGCCTGTCACCCTGTTGTTTGGGTCTCTCCTTATTCAGGTTTGCAGGGCCGTAAATCAGGGGCCAGTAGTGTGAGCAGTGACGTCTCCTCTTCTTCTTCCAGCAAATGGAAGTCTACTTTCTCACCGATCTCTGACCCTAAGCCCACCCCGCCGGACCTCCGCCAGAGCAGCTCTCCTTTCTGTGGGGGCCCAGACTCTGATTCAGAGCAGAAACAGCAAAAGAGAGCAGAGCGGGACCGCAGTGAGCATTACGGAAATCCTAAACCCTTCCTAGGTCTGGATAAAACACGAGAATCCTTTCCTAAGCAGAAGTCCCGGGAGTGGGAGTTAAAGGCCGTCAGTAGTCTGTCCAGCCAGAACCTCTTCATCTCTGCTGCGGCTGGCGGAGGTCTACTGTGTGGAAAAGCGGGTAGAGCCACTGCAGTGTCTTCTGCCTCATCTGTGGGGCAGTATTTCCCTCTGGGTGGAACCTCAGTCTTACAGTCCTTATTTGGAGCGCAGACTCCGAACCCGGCCACCAGTGGACCTCCGCGATTGGTTAACGGTCACTCTGTGCTGGGCAGCTTCTCCAGTGCTGGATTGGCAGGTGGCGCTGCAGGAGGTGAGCTGCTCTTCCTGTTTCTTTTTTTTTTCTCTTGTTTTGTGAAGGCTGTAAGGTAAGTGAAAGACAAGCAGTACTGTCTTTTCTGCCTTCTTGCCCCATGCATTCTGTGCTGTTGAACCATAAGCTCATTGTGACACACCCTCAGAAAACCATAACGAAAATCACAGCAGAGGTGTGAAATATAACCACCTTCGATTTCAGAAAGTCGGCAAAACCGGATTTGTGGAATGGAGTTATTTTTAAAAGCTTAGTTTAAATGCATTTACACCCTTTGGAATTGCCTGCGTTTATGTATCTCCGAATGTGGTCTAGTGGCACGGTGGCGCAGTGGTTAGCACGTCCGCCTCACAGCCGGAAGGTCATGGGTTTGATTCCCGGGCTCAGGCTTTTCTGGGTGGAGTTTGCATGTTCCTCCCCTGCTTGCGTGGGTTTTATCTGAGTACTCTGGTTTTCTCCCACAGTCCAAAGACATGCACATTAGGCTAATTGGCTGTTCAAAACTGCCCCTGGATGTGAATGTGTGTGTTTGCCCTGCAATGGTCTGGTTAGCTGTTCAGGGTGTAGCCCCCGCTTTGCCCAGTGTTGGCTGAGATAGGCTCCAGTAATCGCGACCCTAATCGGATTAAGCAGTTCAGCAAATAAGTGAGTGTGAGAATGACTCTCATAAGTGAGTTACAGTATTGAACAGACACAATCCGTTTAAGTAATGACACACAAACCATAATAATCCCCCATATCTTTATTGAACCCTGGTTTTGATGATCTGACTCCAGGTTTTTTAACTCATTACTCCAGTAAGTCATTAGCCGAGGAGATCGCATACCGCTTCCAATGTCCAGTTCAGTATGCGTACGTTGTTAGCTACAACGATGTTGTTTGTTCATTGTTGTAACTTGGATGAAGATTTAATAATGTTTCACACCAATTCCAAAGGTTTCAGGGTTTTTTCTTTCATGCCATGTTTAATAGTTTTATAAAAACTTTCTGATAAAAAGTTGTGGACTTTGAAGTGTCCTTTTTTTTGTTTGGGTGTGTGTCACATCTGCATGGCTTGTTGTTGGATTAAGACATTGCTGCAGCAGTCCAGCTCTTTAACGCACTGTACTCGAAAGAGAAACGTCATTCTGTCTTTCAAACCAGTTTGGAAGTTTGTTGAAGACGGACGATCGGCCCCTGTCAGTGTTGGAGCTGGGTCAGCAGTGTTGCGCCTCATTGCTTTGAGCGTGTTTTAACTTGCTTGCTGCTTATGCACAACCTGGCTGATTACCTGTCTCTGACTCCCAACCCACCCCCATCCCATCTTTTTGTCTACCCAAACCCCCTCTCTGTCCCCCTTCTCCCTGTCCCACCACCTCACCTTCTGCTTCCATTTTTCTCTCCCTCCATTTCTCTCGACACTTTGCCACAGGGATTTTTCACCACATGACGCCTTCAGTGTCCTCTCAACAGTCTGCGCCCCCCAGTTCCCAGCACAGCCACTCTTCCTCGCAGCAGAGGAATCTGGACTCCAAAGCCGGGGCCTTGTTCCTGGCCCAATACGGCCGCACGCAGACTGTCCTGCACGCTCCCTCCCCTCCCGCGCTTTCGCTCCCTCCCCCTCCCCCCCTTCTCAATACTTCCTCCTCCTCTGCTCCTCTCCAGCCTTCCCCGCCATGCTCAGAGAGGAAGCAGTCCGTTTCCCTTCAAACGCTCCATGTGCCCCCTGCCTCTTCTTCATCCCCCTCTCCTGCTCCTGTCACTTGCATTACAACCACTCCTGCTGCCTCCTCTTTGTCGCGGCCCTTTACATTGCCCTACCTGCCTTCTTCGAGCGGCGGCGGTGGTGGTGGTGGTGGAGGCAACAGCAGTGGGTTGGTGAGCTCCTGGAGGACTCTGGGTATGCAGGTGCCCTACACTGCTCGACCCAGATAGCAGTGTCATGAGCAGAGGGAGGGAGGGGAGGGCAGAACTTTGGGGTAATTTATAGTAAGGAGCTGCTGTATGGTACCTGCCAAGCTTGTGCCTCAGTCTGAACAAGGTATGTGCTTTGCTTTTGTGCGTTCAAGCTGCTCATCAGATATTTGCATGGTCCTGTGTATGCACGTGTTTAAGGGCGTGTTAATTTATCGTCTGTGTTCTCATGTTAAATTTCTCCTTCCAGGTAACTGAAACAATCTACCTCAACCCAATGCAACCTATGCAATGGACAGGTGTAGACCAATGGGCTCTTCCTCACTGGTGCTCCCATATTAGCTAAAGCCACCTGAAGGTGTCCGAATACCAGTGCATCTTAATATACTTTCAGAAACACATGCGTGTGCACACACACACACACACACACACACACACACACACACAGACAGGTCAGGACCACTCATAACCTTGTGCTCTTGTCTGGTTAAAGTTATAAAAAGGAGGCACTGATATTAAATATGTATCATTGATTGACTGTATTTAAATAATGCCTTAGCGGATGATCAAATCTCAAGAGCGCTCATCTTTCTGCAGAATTTTGAACCCCCCACCCCCCTGGTTAAATGCAAGGCATCTGCTGAGTGATGATAAATAACAGACCAGCCACTCGATGCTGCAGCTCGGCCCTGTATTAGCCTGTAATATTTCCTGGGATGATTAGTATGGCACCTTGTTTATAGGTTAAGGTGGGAATATAGGTTTGAGCGTGAACATAGAAATGTGAGTATGTAAGAGTTACTGTTCCAATGGCATCATTCTGATCTTAATAATTTTAAATTGCAGCATCCGTTGCATCCATCTATTTATTATGGAACAAAAATGAAGACGCGACTTTTTATGAGGATTTTAAAAGTGGTCTCAATATTTCCCCTTGCTTTGAGTTTAGATTTTTACACACACACACACACACACACACACACATATATATATATATATATATATATATATATATAGAGAGAGAGAGAGAGAGATAATAAAAACATTATACAATGATTTGCAAATTTTTCCTGGAAATGAACTCTTTTGATATCATGTACTATAGATGAGAGATTCAAAGTCTTTGCAATTTAACAATGAGGAACATTATTCTAAAATTGTTTGAAAATTTGTAGACACAGGTTTTTGCAGATTCTCCAAATGCTATTTTATACCCAATTATGTTACTGGTCTGTTACCAGTTACCTGAATTAGCTATCAAATGACTTTTCCTGCCCTTTGTTGCCTGTGTTGAGATGTGTTCCTGCCATCAAATTCAAAATTTGCTAATATTCTTTTGAGATAATATTAAAATAGTAAACTGTCTTTTTATCAGCATTTTCACTGCTCTATTGTGAATAAAATATGGGTTGAGATTTGCAAATCATTGTATTCTGTTTGAGCTTTTTTATATATATATATATATATATATATAAGATCTTGAGTCGATTTTCCGTAAAACAGTGCTCGATACGTCGGTATATATATATATATATATACACACACACACACACACACACAGTGAAGATTATACACCACCACTTTTGTCTAAAAGGCTCCTAATAAAAAAGTAATTTTTTGGTGAAAATGTACTGCACAATGCTACTGTAGGCAACGAGAACCAAAAAAATTATTCCAACAAGTATATTGAGGTAAAAGTATAAACAAAAACAAAAATTGAAAAGTGTCAATTAAATTTTTTTTTTTTACTTTTGCACAGCATCAGTGAACTTCAAACCATATGGAATTAGTACTTTCAGTGGTTTTTGTTTATTATTATATAAATTATATAAACAGTGTCATTTTTTTTTAATTTCTTTTTATTAGGAGCCTTTTAGACAAAAGTGGTGGTGTATAATCTTCACCGCACTCTACTGTGTGTGTGTGTGTGTGTGTGTGTGTGTGTATGTATATATATATATATATATATATATATATAAATTAAAAATGTATATATAAAATTGCTGTTGGGCAGAAATCTATGTCCATTTGCATTCCCATCTGCATGAATGCGTGTGTGTGTGTGTGGGTGCAACTGAACCGTGAATGGTAGGCTGTAACATTAATCTTATAATTTCTTAAAGATGTTGATGTAGGGATCGATTGCTCGTTTGAGATGTTTACCTCTGATGAAGTCAATTTCCAGCACAATCCTTTTCCCTTCAGTTCTGCTGTGTGCTGGGGATAGCAGTTCTAGGATCCAATGGATCGCAGGCTTTTAAAAAAAAATTTCATTAATTACGTATTAAAACCTTCAGAGACCGACATTAATAGTGACCAAGTGATTTTGAAAAAGAAAAATTTTAATAACTATATGTGGAGATGGAACGTTTCTGCTTGACAACAATTTTTATATATACCCAATAAAACCTCCCGTGTTTTAAAGGTAACTTTAATCATTCATATTATTATTTATAAACATGAAACTACAGTACAGTTTTTATTCATTGTGTTTTAAAGATGATCCTCAACATGATGGACGTGAATGTTTCCACACACTTGGAGGTGATTTCTTAAGGCTGCCATGACCTGATGGGTTATGTCTGCTCAACAATAATCTTAAGGGCCTCAAAAGTTTGTGGTCATTAAGTACGCACTCATGATTTAATGTAGCATCACAAGGGGCAAGGACAGGGAAAGCGACCACCCGACATCGCCACACAATGACATCACTCCATCCGGAAACATTTCCCTTAGCACTTCCAGGGATCTTCAGGTTGTGTGTGCCGTAGCTCCATCTTACTGAAATCACACATCCAGTTCTTCATCATCAAGGGTTTCAAGCTGTGGCCTTAAACTTTTTAAGCATATCAATGTAATGGTCGGAAGTTACGGTAACAGTTACACCCTCTCCTTAACGAAATAAAAATGATATGAATACTGAATGTCTGGTGGAGAGAACAGGTGTTCACCGACCTTTCGCATGTTATGGGTACTCGGACACGCACATGCTCTGTCTAACCTGAACTTAAACTCCTAATCTAATTAGATCCCGGTGTTAAACCTATTGGAAAGCTCCTGTCTATGGAAATGATTGATGATTGTAATATTTCTGTACTTTAATACAGTTTCCGTAAGCTCTCAAATGTCGAGTGATGATAACGAGCAATATATAGGTCGCGCCAAGGGGAATAGTAGGACAGAGCGAGCACTCGTGGCCTGCAGACAGACAAACACACAAGACGAAATCAGCGTGTCACAGTACCTTCCTCGGGGTGCACACGAAAGGTAATCGTTTCATGTGTGAATGATAATTTGAATGTTTTTTATACCTTTAAAATATGGGAGGTTTTTTGGGTGACCGTGTCGGTGTTTGGTTAAATTCAGCCACAGGGGAAAAAAGTGGACCACTTCTAATCATTGAGTTTCTCAGGTTTTATTATTTATATGTTTATATTTGAAGAACAAACTCTTGTATAATTCTATAAATTACAGAAAATAGCAACTGGTCAAAAATAAAGTCACTTGAGAGTAACGTGAAAGACTGGCGGAGAGCACGCCAAAATGCATGACAGCTGGGATTAAAACATGAGGAATGTTCCATCATATATTGGTTTTTGAACTTGTCTGAAGTTTAAACATTAGTATTGTTTTTAAAAGTGAATGAGGTTGATCTCTCTGCATTATTTAAGACCTGAAAACATTTCATTACAAAAAATAACAACTGAAAAACGTTCCGTGTTCTGAGGGAGAATTTATTTGCATGAAAATCAAACACGGCTCTATAAACAGTAAAACCTGAGAATCTGATTTTTAGATATTTCATTTAATTTCCACTGGATAGATTATTATTCACTACAAACATCTGGCCCGATGAATTTGGGTTACATCGATGAGCACAAATTGTATTTACCAACAATACATTTGAACATGAGAGAGCTTTTAATAATTAGTTCTTTGATATTTCACAATGATGCCTACACATATAAAGGTGAGCTTAGTGTTGAAGGTAATTTAATGAAATCAGGTGATTACTATTATTATTATTATTATTATTACCCCCCCCAACCCCCCGATAAATAAAGATCATGGTGCTGAACACACTTGCTCAGAAAGGTGCTATAGTATTTCCTTTTAAATGATGCACACCAATAATGCTGTGGTGCTCTCTGCAAGTAGGAAAACCATACACACACACACACACGCCTGATTGGGGAAAAACCTTCAAACACTGGTAAAATGTAACATGGCAAAACAAATCTACTGTGCAACTGCCGCATTTTTTAGATGTTTTTGTACTGTGAATGGAAGAAACTCAATGTGTAATTGTATATAATTTTGAATATTTATCATTTCTGTTGTGATTTGTTTTGGGTTTTTTTTTTTGTGTGTGTGTTTTAACATACTGCATAATTAGTGCAACTTGTGTGTACAAGTCAAAAAAACCCCATGGTGCTACAATCTAACTCTGGACTGTGCCTATTTATATTAGAACATCAAATACGAGACAGGTTCTGGGTGCTTCTTTTAACAGGGACCTCACTCTATGTAGCACCAAGTGGAAAGCAATCAGCCGCAGCACTGATCCGAAGCGTTTAAACCGAATTCTTACTTGATCTGTTCTAGACTTTAAAGTGGGGATGAGTCTCCACTGGTGCTGGCATTTGGCATTCTCACAGCCAAAGCTTTCTGTCCACCCTCCGTCGAGTGCTAAAGGCTGTTCTGCAGGGTGAAACTCTTCTTAAGCACACTTTATCGTAGGAGTGGGCGATATGACATAAAAAGTATATCAGGATTCGTCAGAGAATTTCTAGGAAACACAATCAGTATTACGATGTACAGTGAGCTTTCACTCTCCTGGTTTAGTGCATGTGTACTAGGGATGGAAATCACCAGCGACCGTCCGATACCTGTGTCGATTCCAATTGTACTGCGATTCTGTTATTCTATAAATATCCTGATTACATGAAAATTATAATTTCATCACCTTAAACCATATAATAGAAAGGTTGAGTCACCCTTCGAAAGCTTTAAGCCTTGAACAGAGCTGCGCAACTGAGCAGAACATGATGCCTGTATGCCCACCTGAAGGATTATAGAGGAACTGCCACCTTAGATTCACTTTTTTTCCAAACTGCTTAATCCTATTAGTGTCGAGGGGAGGCTGGAGCCTATCTCAGCCAGCACTGAGCGAAGGCCGGGTACCCCTGAACAGCTTGCCAGACCATTGAAGGGAAACACACAACCATTCACACTCTCATTTACAGGCAGTTTGGAACGGTCGATTAGCGTAATATGTGTGTCTGGACTGTGGGAGGAAACTGTAGTATTCAGAGGAAACCCACACAAGCAAAGGGAGAACAAGCAAACTGCACCGAAACACCCTCACTGAGCCTGGGACCCGAACCCAGGACCCTCTTGCCACTTTTCCATCTCTTTTACACTCACTCGTTTCATACATGTGCAGTGTTTTGGTGACCCTGTCTAGGTTGAGCCGTAATGTAACATAAAACGTCAACACGCACAAGTTCAGGCATCAAAATCTGTTTTTTATTCATCGAAGAGACTCTGTAGAGTCTGTAACAAGGAGGAAATAAAAATTATAAACAAAGCAAGCTATCTAAATATCTCTCTAGCTAATCTAATAAAATGAAAGATTAAAAACATCACACGGCCTCCTTCACTCAACCTCAAACTTGTACCTCAATAAATTCCCCAAAATTCCCTTCTTGCACAAGACTTTTTTCCATCTCTATAAGTTAAATCACCTCCACCTATAAATATAATTTATACCATTAATAATTATATATAAACCGGATATGGTTAGGTATTTAAATATTAGCCCATAAAAACATTATTTCTGGTTATTGGTAGTTCCAGTTTAAACCTTCTGCACTGAGACATCATTCACTTCTACAGCCTTATGGTTCAGTTTTGGTCCAATCTGATCCGATCTGCTTACCTTCAGTTCCCCCAGGTTCCAGACTTCTCTGTGATGAACCTCCATGTTCATAACACTATGGAACCTTTTCACTCACATTTGAGTCAGTAGCTTGTCTAGGCCATGAGAGGCACTCCTAAGATAAGGCTGCGTATTTGGGGTGATTGTCCTGCTGAAATGCCCGTCATCACCCTGCATTCAGTTTCATGGCCAGTGAGATTCCCGGGAAATGACTTGATGCTCCCACCTCCGTTTGTTCCTGTGGGCAAGGTCTTCTCCGGGTTATACTCGCATCCTTTTTTTTATATAACATGATAATTTTATAATTTTAATGTTTTCTGGCTTCTTCTAAATGAAAGTTTTATAACGTGAGGACCTCAGTTCACCGGAGTCTGAGCACGTGTTGTGAAAGCTGGGAAATTGTCAGCATACTAATTTCCTCTCACTGTTTAGGACTGCAAAGAAACTTAAAGGAAATTGGTCAGCTTCATTTTGAATGGGTGCTTGACACCTCACAGCACACCTAAATTGACCGCACCTCACACTTACCAAAGCGAAGTAGCTACATGCATTTCCCACAGTTAGAGGTGCCCCTTGTAACACCACCTACCCACCTGCATATGGTAAAGGAGTCTGGTGTGTGTCTCAATTTTTTTATAGGGAAATTCTTGTGTAAAAAAAGATTATAGATGTGGATGTGTTAAAGCACCAAAATCTTTCTTTCCCCGATTTTTCTCCTTTAATGTAGTCCTACTTGCTGCCTATCAAGTATCGCTTCCCTAATATACAATTACCACCAACCACAGAGGGGCGAGAGCAAGCACATACCTCCTCTGTGACATGTGATGCTGTGCATGCGTATTCAGGGACGGTCTAATACACGGAGGGAAGCGCTAACCACCCCCTTGCATGCCAATGATTGGCTGGTGAACACTTTTAAGTGACAGGAATGTGATTGTGGGCCATCCTTCCCTCCACAAGAACTCAGCCAAGCAGCTTCCACGGACTCCCAGCTGGGGGTGGCTGCATGCATCCACCTGGATTTGAACTCATGGTGATAGTAGCGCATCTTAAAGTCACAATTTAACCTCCGAGATGTTTGGAATTTTGCGGCCAATTTCCTTTAAGGAAAAAACAGTGTTTATTAAAATTATATTATTAGATCTGCTTTGTGTATATAGTAACTTATCTGGAAAAATATCTAATGAAATAAAGCTAATTTTATTTATCTGTCAAATAATTTCATAAGCCGGCAGCTTTTATTCAGTTTCTAATTAGAAAAAACATTTCATGAGTTGACACGTTATGACCGTTTTTTGTAATATCGCTTTGGTAGAATCATATCGCCCAGCCCTGCTTTGTTTACGTGTGCCCAGGCTGTTACTGGTGCTGTGGAATCACACCAATCGAACTGTCTTGAATCTGTTTCTGCTTAGTCCATAGGAAAACAAACACCTTTTCCAGAACGCTCCAGCAGCTCTCCTAACATTCCAGAGTGAGCATGTCGTCTGGAGTGAGAAAGAATTCAGATATTTTAGTTCTCGTATGTTTAGAAAAGGGGCCAGTTGCTAACCGACAAGAGCTGGTTTCGTAGTTACTTTTGTGTTCTCGCACTAACTTTATGATGAATGGACTACAGCGGAGATAAATACGAAGTGTATAACGTGATGTTCTCTGTGAAGTGAGGACGTGGTGTACAGCAGCCAGAGAATAGAATAGGAAGTTGCCAGCACTGTTTATATATTACGATGTAGTCATTGTGAACGTTAGCTGTACCAGTTGCCTGTTTGTGTTTATGGATAGTGCTTTTATTAAGATTTAAGCTCCTGATAGTTTTAATAGAATTTAGACCAGTGAATAAAGGTGCTCTCCTACACTTTAAACAAGGAAAGTGCAGCTATACATTTCAAAATACAGACGAGATTGATCAACTTCCCGTACAAGGTTTGCTCAGTGTGCTATCTGTGACGTTTGAACTTTATTCCTTTACAGCTTCGAGGGTGCAAATGAAACTTCTCTTCCCTAAAGCTTCATGTGTGGAAGTGCTTGTGGAATAATTCTTGTTAACGCGACTGTAGGATAGGGTAGTATATATATATATTTACTCAGGTACATGCAAGATTAGACTTGGACATTTCAAGGCAACTTCAGTCGACACCTGTTTGTACCGTTGGCGTAAACTGTAACGATCCGTAGTCTCAGGAAGATGCCTTACTGGTTTGACGTTGCAGGTCGTCTCCAGTATAAAGGGAAAGATTTTCAATGTGACCCGTCTCCTCAGTGGGTTCATGGAAACCATGTTCTCTTCTTGCATTCTTCGTAGATTGTGAGGTTTTCTCCCTTTTTCTAATGTCTGCCAGCTTTCTCCAGCCACATTGTGTGCACTCTGTACCTGTATTTTCTCTTCACACTAAGTTATAAAGACGATCATAGTTATATGGAAAAGAAAAGTATCTCTGTTGCATCGCTGTCATGTTGAATGACCAAATTTCCACTCTCCACATAGAACAGTACAGGATGATGGTGCAATAAGTCTTCACCAATGTTCTAATTGCTGTTGTTGGTGCTGGTTCTATTGCTTAATGAAGTGTTTCTAATAAAAAATTAATTTAAGCACTATTTTGCCTCAGTGTGTTTGTGTGTTAATTCATTATTCTTTTTTTCTGGTTTGGTATTAATATAAATTCGTAAACACGTCCTGTTTTACAGCATACACCTTAATAGCAAATGTTAATTAGTATACTACATGGGAATGGCGCACTCCAACTGGTCCACTATCTAGAGCAGGGGTCACCAACACGGTGCCTGCAGGCACCAGGTTGCCCCCGTGGACCACATAAGTCGCCCGCAGGCCTGTTCTAAAAAATTGCACAACTCACTAGTGAGCTGCGTCTAAAATTAATTTTTGATTGTTATTGTTGATAATTATTGTGAGAAATCATTAACGTGATCAGTGTCTCCACATAGATGAGTATCA
>JAOUQZ010000004.1:24867807-24880190 GCA_028564935.1 Neosilurus hyrtlii
ATGGAATGATCATGTCTTTATTAGTGGGCAAACCAACAAAATCCGCAAGGGATCAAATACTTTTTACTCTCACTGTAGATGCACACTTTGCACTTTATGTGGCTAGGACAAAAAACTGGTCCTGGTTTTTGTTGTAGGGACTTCGATTGGATCCTTGTTGTGTGTTTATGCAGCACCTGGTCCTGGAGGAACATTGTTTGGTTCCACTATGAACTGCGTCAGATATGTGTGGTTGAAATGACCATAAAGCTTCTTGAACTCTTGAACTTGAACTCTTGAACGCAATGCTGATTGCATAATTGGACACAGCCGAAGTTGGACACGGGTTCCGGTCACGTGCTGCTGGTCTGGTATAAAAGTGCGACGCTTTGCTTCCTTTCCGTCCTTCACTCAATTGGAGCAGGTTCTGTGTGATGGAGTCTCTGAATCAGTGATGAATAAGACGGCGAGGCGCAGAGTGAGTGGGGTTCATCACCGATCCCGAGCACGACTTTCTGGATCCGCGGTACCTGCGGCGTGACAACCCTTCTGGTCCGCGCGCGTTCATGTCCTCGATTGGATCCGGAAGTTTACGCAGCGTGGTGATCACACCGGAGAGCATCCTGCCATTCACCATTCCCAAACGAGCCGTGCAAGAACCCACTCTGAAGTCTGCTGAAGACAGGAACACACAGCCAGGACAAAACACGGCTCGGAAACTCACCGAGGACCACACCGACCCTCTCCATCTCTACTCCTCTTCTTCATCTTCATCATCCTCATCTTCATCCTTCAGATCTTCTCCAGCACTTGTGAGAAAAGCCCAAAGGAGCATCTCAGATCCCGAGAGCTGCAGACGGACCTCTGTGAGATACAGCCAAAGTAAGTTCCTGGAGAATGATCAGTGTTCTGACCGAGTTACCAGAGGAGCCCTGTCCCTCCCTCACCTGGCCAAAATCACCACCCCGTACGGCTTCGTGACCCTCAGCCAGAGTCCTCAAATGGCCAACGAGGAAGAACTCTTCCTGCAGACTGACTACCGGTCCTGGGCCAGAGATAAGAACAACAAACTCTTCAGAAACCTATCGGTGGAGACGAAAACCCATTCAGACAGAACACTTCCTGCACAAAGTCACACAGCACCAGACAGTCATCAGGTGTCCAGAGGAACTGGAAGCTTTGAGACCAGCGCTTGTTCGGGTTCTTTTCCTCCTCCAGCTGCTGATAGCAGTCCAAAACAGCGCTTCTGGGGAATTCTGCCCAAACGCCGCTCTAACAGAACGTTCACCCAGTCCATATGAACACACGGCAAAACACCAAATAGCTACTTTTTAAAACTGGTTTTAAATGTCTTATGGAATATTTCTGTGACCTGTTTTAGCTCTAATGTTGACTCATCTAAATATTTAACTTATACAAAAATGTAATTTTAATGAAATTTTCAGGTATTTTATATTTTACAAAAGTGTAAAATGAATCACATGAAGAGATTAATATTGGTTCTTTTTCCCTGTTTACGTTGATGATGCCTGTTTTTTGTTTGTTTGTTTTTTTGCAGCATCGCAAAGTTTGTTTCTGTGAGATGGACTTATGTATGTATTTCACAATTACTCATTTGCCGAACCACTTAATTCTACTACGGTCATGGGGAGGCTGGAGCCTATCTCAGCCAACACTGGGTGAAGGTTGGGTACGCCCTACCATTGCAGGGCCAACACACACACACACAAAACCATTCACACTCACAGCTAGGGGCAATGAGGAGCAGCCAATTAGCCTGATGTTCATGTTTCTGGGCATGTGGGAGGAAACCGGAGTACTTGGAGGAAGCCCATGCAAGCACAGGGAGAACATGCAAACTCCACACAGTAACGCCCGAGCCCACGACTCAAACACTGGACCATCCTGCTATGAGGTGGATGTGCTCACCCAGGGGTGTCAGACTCATTTTCACTGAGGGCCACATCACTAAATTTCAAGGTGATTGAGGGCCGAATAATCACTCGACATCTATTCAAAAAAAGCAACCATGAAATTTGCATGGCCATAATATTTGTATACGTATTTGTCCTCTTATCCTTTATTCGTTTTCCTTTTCTGACAGTGCTTGACTACGGTGGCCGGGAAGTCACAAGCTAGCTTACAATCTTTCCTGAGTCCTAGCTGTTTACTTAAAATAGGTTGGCTCCGCCTAGTGGAAAGATGATGAATTACATTTCATTGTGATAGTTGATGCAAAGAATGAACGATAATAATATACTTTAAAAGCTCTTACAGGCCACATAAAATTAGTTGAACAGCCAGATTTGGCCCACGGGGCTGACACCTCCATGCTAACCACTATGCTTCTGTACTACCCTTGCTATACACTGCTTTTGTATAATGTCAGTATAAAACAAATGTGACTCTGAAAGGGTCTTCAGTATAATAAGCAGACTAGTTGGGGTCATGGTTAGCATGTTTGCCCCAGCTTCCCATGACCCTTGTAGGATCAAGCGGTTTGGAAAATGAGTGAGAGATAAGATAAAATAAATAAATAAAATCTTTTAGTTATTACTGTTGCGGTTAGTTTTGGTTGTTGGTTCTTTTCAGCAGTTATAGACTCTTGCCAAGGAGTCTGTTTTTGTCAACATTGGTTTGTTAACCAAAAGTTATGAACAAGTTTTGATGAATGTTTTTGGAGGGGTAGAGTACACCCCAAGTAACCCTTAATTAAATGTTGGAGATGATCCTGATAAAATTCTGGATCCAGGATTTTTTTAAGTTTTTTTTGTCAGAAAAGACAAATGTTTTGGAAGTGTCTGCCTGTGGTGAGAGGCATGTAAGAGAACCATTAAAGTCGATCGTAAAAAATAGGCCACTAGGCTGCCATCAGGGTGTTTCTGCCCTGTGATGGCCTGGCGAGCTATCCAGGGTGTACCCAGAGTCGGTGGAGATGGGCGCCAGCCACCCCACGTTTCTGAACTGCTTAATCCTGTTTAGGGTCATGGGGAGGCTGGCGCCCATCTCATCCGTCTCTGGGCAATGGCAGAGTGCACCCTGGACAGCTCGCCAGGCCATCGCAGGGCAGAAACACGCTGACAGCTATGCAGCCTACTCTTTACGAAAGTCAGCAATGGATCTTTTACATGCCTCTCACCATAAACAGTGACAGACATGGCCGGCATTTGATAACCCAGTTAGCTGCATTGGGGGGGCGAAAACCCGGCTTGAACCCCTGACAGTTATCCAGCACAATACCATTGGGCCACCACTGCCCCATGCATTACTTTATGATTGTTATGTGTCCTGTAATTGTACTGTAATGTTTACTGAATAAAATAAAGTCGAGAGACTGTCACACCCAGCTAAACTCTGTAGTGAACTGTTTATCTACAAACAATTTCTATTTCTTTGTCACTGAAATGTTGAGAGACGGCACAGTAGCACAGTGATAGCACATCCACCTCACAGCAAGAAGGTCCTGCAGGAATGGTTCGAGTCCTCGCCTCAGGTGCTTCTGTGTGGTGTTCTCCCCATGTTTGCATGGGTTTTCCCCAGCTACTCTTCCACAGTCCAAAAACATGCACAGTAGGCTAATTGGTCTTTCCAAATTGCTCGTAGGTGTGAGTGTGAAGGGTTGCATGTGTGTTGGCCCTGCATTGGTCTGGGAGCAGTTCAGGGTTGTACTCTGTCTTTGTCCAGTGTCGGGTGAGATAGTCTCCAGCTTCCCAGCGACCCTAATAGGATTAAGGGATCTCGCAAATGAGTGAGTGAAACAGCTTTGCATGTCTTTGGACTGTGGGAGGAAACTGGAGTACACGGAGGAACCCCACACAAGCACGGGGACTTTATATGTTCCTGCAGTTCACATACACAGTATGGAGACATGATTAATTGCCATGCTTAGTATGCCTGGTTTCTTTTGTCAGATATAAAAATACAGCTCACATAATTCATGCTCGATATTCTCTACTCCTCATCCATTAAGGTTAAAAAAACCCCCACTGTGAATCAGTAGCTGTGCGACACAATAAGGAGGATGTAAATGGTGGTCAAAAGCTTTGGTACTTCACGACCCTCCACCCACACTAAATACATGTGCTGCACTGCTTGATCCAGTTGCAAAGATGGTTACTCATTTTCCGGTTACATCACCACTGAAGCACCTCGCACGCTTACCTTCTTCAAAACATGCTGCCGTTCAACCAATCAATTAAATGCATTTGTTCAGGTTGCCAGGAAATACACCCATATGAAGAAAGAAAACACTTCACAGATTTTACAGGACTGAAGTGTGAGCATCATAATTATTTATGTGGCAGCCTTTAAATATGGTTTCCTACCACAGTCCAAAGACATGCACATTAGGCCAATTGGCTTTCCCTTAGGTGTGAGCATAAGTGTGAATGGTTGTGTTGCCCTGTGATGGAATGGCAAGCTGTTCAGGGTGGACCCCACCCTAGTCTAGATTTGGCTGACATAGGCTACAGCCTCTCTGTGACCCAAGATGGGATTAAGGTTGGGTTTTTTTTGCCAAATGAATGAATGAACTTTTTGGGGGGGGTTATTTAAACATATTAAAAGATGGTCTGATGTCTATACACTATACGTTAGTGCTACTCTCTGTTTTGATGACAATGGTGATGATGATGGACATTTTGACAGTTGCTATCTGATTGTGTGGGTTAAATTGGTTATTTACACCAAGGTACATTTTGAATATATCCTTGTATCGATATCTCTATTGATAGAAGTCAAGTCAAGTCAGTTTTATTTGTATGGCGCTTTTTACAATTGACATTTTCACAAAGCAGCTTTACATAGTAAAATTAAATTAGGGAGAAATCTAAAAAAAATTTTTTTTCTCTACAACCCCCTACACATCCCTAATGAGCATAGTGTCCGAGGCTGGTGATGTAAGAGTGGCGTGGCTCCTTTTCTCGGAGGAAAGAAATAATTAGATCTCCCAGTGATTGAACAGAAGTAAAAGCAGGAAGTTTAACAGCGAGTTTCCTTTTCACTCACTGACTTTCACCTTCATTTGTATCACCTGTCTTTCAGTTTAATTATCCGTTTGACGAGTTCATGTTCCGAGCTCCTGTTCATTACTACCGGCAATGAAATTCTTGCACTCAGATTGCCTTAATATTGCACATATGAAACAAAAATTGCAGTTGAAAAATTAACATTTAAATAAAATATAAAGTAAAAAAAAAGAAAACTATATAAATAAAAGAAATAAAAAAAATAAACATTCTAAAAAGTATAAAGAAAATATATACACAGTGGTATAAATACAGAATACTAAGAGATACTGAAGTGGTTGTAATACAGAGGTAGTAGTGTGTAAGTGTAAGTGTAAGAATGAGATCTGCCCTGAATATCTCAGAGTTCTAGATGTTGTAGGACTGTCTTGTTTGACACAAGTCAAGACAATTTGTCTTGTTGGATTGGCAAATCGGGGTGGTAGTTCCCCTTTATTAAAAGAGGGACAAGAGGGTGTATTCTAACTATCGTGGAATCACACGTCTCAGCCTAACCGGGAAAGTCTATTCAGGAGTATAGGAGAGGAGGATCTGACCAATAGTTGAACCTCGGATTCAAGAGGAACAATGTGGTTTTTGTCCTGGCCGCATCACTCTCGACCAGCTCTATACACTCCGCCTGATCCTGGAGGGGGGATGGGTTAGGGTTAGGGTTATGGACAGAATTTCTAGACGCAGCCAAGATGTTGAGGGGTTCTGGTTTGGGGGCCATAGGATCTCATCTCTGCTTTTTGCAGATGACGTCCTTTTGGCTTCATTGAGCCGGGACCTTCAGCTCTCATTGGAGCGATTCGCAGTTGAGTGCAAAGCGGTCAGGATGAGAATCAGCACCTCTAAGTCCGAGGCCATGGCAATGGATCTCCTGAAGTCCATTATCATCTCCTTCGTCTTGGATGTGTTAAGGTTCAGGTTATTGTTGTCACACCATCACTGTAGATGCTAGACCTTCTTCCTATAGGCTGACGCGTCGTTATCTGTTATCAGACCTATGATGTTGGTGTCATCGGTGAATTTGACTATGGTGTGGCTGGTGTGAATGGGGGAACAGTCATGTAAAGAGGAAGAAGAGGAGGGGGCTGAGGACACAACCCTGTGGTGTTCCAATGTTCTGGTCTCTTATCCTGATTTTCTGAGGTCTGTTGCTAATAAAGTCCAGCACAGTGAGCTCCCTAGGCCCAGTTTATGTGGTAGAACTGTATTAAAAGCAGAGCTGAAGTCTACGAAGAGCATCCTCACCTAGGGGTTACTGATGTCCAAGTGTGTGAGGGCTGTGTGGAGGGCTGTATTAATGGCATCCTCTGTTGACCTGTTTGCTCTGTATGCAAACTGATGTGGATCAAGATCAGCAAGGATGGCAGCCTTAATGTGAGACAAGTCTCTCGAAACATATGATGGGGGTTAGGGCAACTGGACGATAGTCATTTAGGCAGCTTACTGTGCTCCTCTTAGCCACTGGAACAATGGCTGTCTTGAGGCAGGAGGGAACCATGCATTGCAGTAGCGAGAAGTTAAAGATGGTGGTAAAAACCTCTGCTAGCTGATCTGCGTATGCTTTAAGTACCCTTACTGTCACTCATCACTCATCGACCAGTAGCTTTCCTCATGTTAAATCTGCGCATGATGGCTCTGACCTCATGCTGCTGCAGCTGGATGGGGTTGTCGCCCTGCTGATGTGTGTGCGTCATTGTAGCCAGTGAGTATCTTGATCCCCTTCCACATATTCCTGGTGTTGTTATTGTCAATGTGCTCCTCGATGCGTTGTTTGTACCATTGTGGTTAACAGTTTTGGATTGGCAAAAAAGTGCAATTTAAAAAAATCTACATTTTTGATGGCCAGTTATTTTATGATAGTCATTTGAACTTCTGATGCTTTTATCAAGATTTGAACTAATTGCACTAATAGATCAGCATTGGCCCACAGTGAATGGGAGTGTCTGAAGGTAAGAATTTGGCAGACCTGTTGGCTAAACTTCATGGTTCCAAGAAAAGTTCGGACTGTTGTCTTATCCAAAACTAACCAATTAAAAAAATGTAATTAAATTTAAAAAATCTGAGCTCTCTCAGGTGTAAAGTGTAAGCATTATTTCATAATTTATTTTTGTGATATGTCCTTAGTGGCATTGTTGAGTAGTGGTTCATACTTCAGCCTTACAGCAAAAAGATCCAGAGTCCTGGGCTCTGCAAGGGAATTTCTCTGTGGAGTTTGCATGGTCTTCCATGCTTGCGTGGGTTTCCTCTACAGTCCAAACATGCACATTTGGCTAACTGGTTTCAAACTGTGAAGCTGTTCCAAATTGCCCCTAGGTGAGGTTTTTAGTGTGAATGGTTGTGTGTGTTGGCCTTGTGATGGTCTGCTGAGCTGTTCAGGGTGTACCCTGCCCCATTGTCGGCTAAGATAGGCTCCAGCCTCCCCAGGACCCCAATAATAGGAATAAGTGGTTTGGCAAATGAGTGAGAGACCTTAATGTGAGTAGGATGCATTTGTATCAAAATAAATTGGTAGATTCATTCATTAATTTTCTGAACCACTTAATCCTAATTCGGGTAGTGGGAATACCAGCGCCCATCTCAACCGACCCCGGGCAAGGGCAGAGTACACTCTGGACAGCTCTCCAGGACATCACAGACCAGAAAGACGCTGATGGCAACTCTATGCACCAATTAATCTGCCTAGGGTTGTGGGAAGGCTGGAGCCTATCTCAGCCGACAGATGGGGCCATCACATACAACCATTCACACTTAAACATGGGGTAATTTGGAACAGTGGAACTAATTTGGAACTCTGTGGAATCAGGGAGAAAACCTGGAGGAAACCCACATAAACATGAGGAGACCACATGAACTCACCGACCCTGGCACTCGAACCCAGGTCCTTCTTGCTTTGAGGTGGTTGCGCTAAACACTATGCCACTGTCCTGCCCATATTCATCCAATTTAAGAAAAGGATTTAAAAAAAAGTGTTGCATTAACCATTTCATTTGCATTTAACCTTTTTAGTCCATATTTCCACAGGCTCACAAGTAATTGGACAAACTATCAATTATAAATATAAGCATAATTGTTAATATTTGGGTGCAAATTCCCGGAAACCACAGACATCACCAAATTTCTACCTTCAGTTTTTTCTTCAGTAGATCAAAAGCATGATTAATTGCATTAATTGACCTGAGGATTTAAGAGTGTTCCATTTCTTTAATTTGAGAAACTCTTAAATTGCTTTTACTAAAGTTTTGGGTTGTTAATAGTAAAAAATAATTTGTAGTGTGAATGTCCAATGAGTTTTGCAGCATTTGACTGGATGTTGTCAATGGGTTTTTCTTCATCAAGGAAGGTATTTGATCATCCAGTTTAGTTGACCTCAACATTGTAAATATTCTGCTCTGATAGTGATACTGTACCTCTGATACTTTTCAGTCTGGGTCATAACTGGACATGAAACTATCTATGAACTATCAGTCAACTATTCATTTACTCCGTTGTGTGTGTGTGTGTGAAAACTCCAAAAACGTTAATTATCCCCATTAAATTAGACTTGAACAACCACCTGCTACACTTACGCCCATATCATTCATGTCTTTAGAACTTTTAACCATACAACTGAGCAAAACCTTCATCAGAGCTCATCCATGCCACCAAGTGAGCCTGCAGGATAAAAAATGTCTAAGCTTTTGCTTCCACCTAGTGAACCAAAATAACATGTTAAATGCACTCAGTTCTTATTTATAGTTAAATTAAAGCTGTGTTTCCCAGTTCCGGACCAGTAGCACCACTGCCCCTGTATACTTCAATTTTCTCTCCTCAATCTCACCCACATCAGTGTAGTTCAGGCTGCAGTCACTGATAAAAACAGTGTGAGCAGGGAAATAGCAGTGGTACTTGAAAGTTTGTGAACCCTTTAGAAAGTTCTTCATTAATCCATAAATATGATTTAAATAGATTCGAGACCTCTTGAACTATTAGGAGATTCCGCAGCCTGAGCAGAACGGACAGGCTCAACAATAGTTTCTTCCCACATGCCATAAGACTGAGGCTAATCGATCATTCATTTTTTTATATGCATATTAATTTTATGATTATTTTTCTTATTACTCCTGCTGTGCTCTGAGCCATTGCATCGAAATCTTTTTGATTTAAATTTGGCATGATATTCGTTGGAGAGGGGATCAATGGTCTTGAATTGCCATGCAACAAGACAACCCCAAAGACAGAAGTCATCCTTCCCAGGAATGGTGAAAGAATCATTGTAATAGCTAAGTCAAGGTACTGACCTTAATCCAACAAAAGCATTGTGTGAACAGTCCATGTGAGTTGAGTTGAAGGGTTTAACGCCACTTTCAGCAATATTTCAGCCTTATCGACTGATGGAAAATGAGACATCAAAATGCTTCACAGAACATGAAAATATTTAGACCTAAGGCTAAAAATCAGTGCATTGTCATTACTGTCACGTATTACATAGCTTAGGAAAGGCTGATGGCCGTTAAACAGTTCAATGTGACTGTACTGATGTGTCAAGCGCAAGCGTGTGGCCAATTTTACACTGCCTCAACTTTCAAGCACCACTGTACATCAGGATAAGGGTGAAGAAACATGGCTCTGAAGGAACATTCAAATCACCGCAAAATATAAAAGGTTAGAGAATTTTATTGAAATTCGAAGACAAATTTCAGTCCCAGTCCTGAACATTAAAAAAAAAAAAAAAAAAAAGAAAGAAAAAAAACACGCTTTGGGTTTTAGCAATAATTTTCAAAAGCCCTCCCCCCTCCCCTTTTTGTTAAAACAGCAGCATATTTCATCTTGTACTACCCTATTGAACAGGTCATTTGGCATATTTCAAACCCCCCACCCCCCCCACAGCATGACTAAAGCGAAATAAAATTGATATTAAGACCAATTGAGGATTGAAGATCGATTGGAGTGCTAAAATAACACAAGGCTGTAACAGTGTTAATGTTTGAGTCTTGCATCAATTAGCTTTAGCACCGATTAAAAACCAGCTCCAGGAGAAAAAAAAAACCAACATCCTGGTGCTTTGTAAAAACAAGGTTCTAATAATAAAATACAATTTAATTTAGAAAGGGGCTAACATTACTACCGGGATCTACAAATATCTTTGCTTAACATGGAACTATCCAACCAATCACAATGCACCGTCAAATCAGATAAACACCAAATCAATACTGTAATCAGAAGTAATGGAATCGAATACATAACCAGCGGCTGCTCATCTCAGTGACAGCAAAACGATGCAGGGTAGGTTCTGTTCTCCAGGCTCAAATGTCTTCAGATATGGATCTCATCAGGTTTTATTAGAAGAAAAATAACCTTCAAAAGTAGTAATGAAACTACAGTACATGTTCTGGTCTGTTTTTCTTTTATCCTGAACACATTCACAAAAGCATGCACTAAGATGGACAAGACAAACTTCTCCTTGCAGCAAAAACCCAGTTAAGAGTAACAGCAAGAGGCTGTGCAAAGTGCAGAATTTTAATATTTAAACATAAAAAGCTCAATATCAGAAGAGATGAACATTCTGATTTGATCAGATCGAACAGGTGAAGTGTTGTTTTGTTTGCTTGTTTTTTTTTTTGACAGCATTAAAATTTAACAACATTCCTCAGAAAGCTTTACCGACATGACAGGAGTTCTGACTCGGCTCCATTTCCATGTAGCTGGAAGGTGAATACTAAGGATGATGAATACTTCAGAGCCCGATCCTGCTTTATGGGTTAAAATGCAGGCGCTGCCGTAAGCTGTTAGAAAACTGCATGGTGTGAATTATGGTAAAAAAAAAAAAATAATAAAAAAAAATCTGTGTACATATTTCTCCAGTTGGCTTAGAGTTCTACATTAAACAAAACAGGGCTAAAATAAAACAAAATGAAAATACAATACAGCACAAGTCCAGCTCACACTCCTGCTTCTTCTCTCGATCTCTCCATATCTGCACAATCTTGACACTTTAAAGGGATACAGCCATATTTTAGGGATCTTTATACATAATGTACCTGATAAACATGACTTGATAACTATCAAGCCCATCAAGGCTGGTGTAATGCTTTTGCACATAATTAATAATAGTAGGTAACTTAATAAATGGGTGGCCACAAACACAGACGGCTGCAATCATAACACTCGTCCATCTATCAGACTCACCCGGACTCATAATTAAATAAGGAAAACCACCATTTTTGGCGAAGCAGGTTGAGCTAAGCCAACATTACAGTCGCTGCCACGGTCACCCCATACGCATCTCATCAATATCCATTGCATGATGCACAATGTCACACACAGTGTAAAACAGGCTTGGCTTATATTCCGCAGAATCCCTGCATAAGCCCCAGAATAAACTTAAACTGCAAACTATACACTACCTGAAACCCAAAGGCAGCATTTGCATAAAATACTGAATTTTTTTTTTTTAAGCTTGGAGAAAAGGGGGGAAAAAAAGAAAAAAAGTTTAGCGCTCATACTGAGGAGTGTACAACAGATCTGGTATAAACCTCCAGGAAGACGAAAGAATAAATAATATGAGTACCTTCCGTTTAATATACAGGGGATCCTGATCATGATCGTTCTCTTAATTTCTTTTAATAAACAAGGTAAGAGACTTTGAGAAATCAGTTTCAGTGTTGGCTTCCCCAATTTATAAAGCAAAGAGAGGGAAAAAAAAGAAATAAAAATCCAAGGTCTTCTGGTTCTGAGATCTGTGTGCTATTGGAGAGGGAACTGATGCCCAGAAGACTTTTTTACCCAACCAACCCCCTGCAAAAATGGGGGGAGGGAAAGAAAACCGATAACCACCTGTAGAGGCCTCACTAGAGCTGCAGACCCTCGGTATACAGGCCCTCTTTTTTTCTCCTTACAGCATTTGCTGTTTTTGAGCAAGCCAGAAAACGGAAATAAAGAAAACTCCCCAGAATCTAGAGTTTCTCTCTCACAGTCTTGTTTCCAGAAATGAAAAAAGGGGAAAAGAAAAGAAAGAAAGAAAAAAAAGAACATGATTAGTGCCATTGTTGAAGCTGCTGCTGATCGTATTCTGCTATAAGTTTCTTTATATGTGCCAGCTTGTGATGGAGATATTCACAGCGGTTCCTCTCTTGACTGTAGTTGGGATTAGTCTGTGAAGGAACAATCGGAGATGAGCATAAGTATTAATTTCACACAGCACTGATACACACTCACATGTCTGAGATACAGCACTGAAAAAAGTTTATTAAATCTACATATCAGCTTTTAGTGTGTGATCTCCATGGTATTGTTGCTCCAGTTGGTCCGGTCGAGGCTCAGCAACATTAACGTGGTAGTAAAATGAAGTGAGCTGATGATCTGAATGTAGTGAATGAGCAGGTTATCACATCAATGCACTTTTTCTTC
>JAOUQZ010000004.1:24927479-24941904 GCA_028564935.1 Neosilurus hyrtlii
AGACCTGTAAAATGTATACAGCAGTGCACATAGGGTTTATTAAACATAAATAAATACCATAGTATTATTAGTTCTATAAAAACATATAGGTGCTAATGGTCAAAAGTGACTTGTTCCCTGACTGTAAAACTGCTCATATATAGAAGTTGGACAGGACTGTGTGGACGCCTGATTTTAAAAGATGCAGTTAAGACAGGAGTGGTAATAGACAGTAATATTACTCCAGACTTTACTCTGTTGATGCACCGAGCAGACAGGTTTGATGAGGTTCCCTCAGCTTCCTGATTCAGGAATCTGACATCCAGGGTTCATAACCAATTGATTCTCCTGACTGGGTACTCGGAAATCCCAACTTCGCAGTAAAAATAGAATATTCACCTGACAAGGGAAGTTCTGTTTACTTAGATGTGGGTTGGTTTGTTTGTCTGTCTGGCTGTTACCAACTTCCTGTCCACAGTATTTGACAGATCATTGTGAAATGTTTATCATGGGTATGTGATCACTCAATAGATGTTCCAATTAAATTTTTGTAAGAATTCATGATGATATCACTAAAAATTATAATAATGTAAAATATTCTATTATATGGGGCAAAATATGTCTGTTAAAACACATCCGATTTGAATGGAATTTGCTTTTTATATTCAGGATCAGAACCTATGATGTCAGACTAAGTTTTATCTTGCTCTGACCTAGCTTGCACATTTGGCAGTAATTTGAATTTACCATTGGAAATCTCATTTTTTGGAAGTGTGGTAGCACAACAGGCCCAGCGGGGGGTGCTGTGTACTTAATTTTTATAACTTGGCAGAGGTTTGTGCTCTCTGTGCTCTAGTTGCTGATATTGTGATATAAAAGTTCTACAGTGCCAATATAAACTCTTCTCTTCTTTACATTTCTGTAGCTGATCAGAAGAAGCTGGAATTGGCCGAGAAGTACAGCGAGCTAAAAAGAAGTGGTAAGCTGCAGAATTTCTTAAGCAAGAAGCGGAAAAGAAATGCTGTTAAGGACCGAAGGAAGCTGCCCTGAAGACCAGAATGTGAACCGGTCCAGTCAGAGAGATGCAACATGTAAACGTTGTGTTTATTGGTTTGTGAATGATTGTCCAGTGTGAGCGATTGGACTGCGGTCGTAATGTTCTGCAAGGTTTCGGATGATTTACTGAATAGAACAACTGGACTTTCTGATCCCGTCTTTATTTAGCAAAATAAAGGAAATTAGGGATATTTTGATAAACTGAAATAAAGGCATACACAGTACTTCTATATGTACAGTATTTTCTTCCAAAATTTCAAATGTTTGAACATTTCTGTGTCCCATCAGTGGAAATAAGTAACTAATCCAACCAGGAACATAATAAAGTTTTGTGTTTTATATCTTTGTCTTCTATATGGTATTTTCTAATGAGTTTTAATGGGGTGTCACGGTGGTTAACCATCCACCTCACAGCAACAAGGTCCTGGGATCGAGTCTCGGGCTTGGCGAGGTCATTTCTGTGTGCAGTTTGTATGTCCTGCCTGTGCTTGAGTGGGTTTCCTCGGGGTACTTCTGTTCACCCCCCCCACAGTCCAAAGACATGCATATTATGGCTGTTCCAAATTGCCCATAGGTGTAAGTATAAATGGTCGTGTGTTGTCTTGTGATGGTCTGGCGAGCTTTTCAGAGTGTACCCTGCTTTCAACCAGTGTCGGATGAGATAAGCTCCAGCCTCCCTGTGACCCCAGTAGAATTAAGAGGTTCGGCAAATGAATAGTATGTTTTAATTTAGCTTGATGCGTTGTTTTATGGATTTGTAGTACTTGTCCTGCTTTAAAGTGACCTTTAGTTTTTTGAAAGATGAAAATAAAATTCTAATTCTAATACATTTGAAATAAAAACCTAATACAAAACACATAATTCCTTTGGTTTTATGAGTGAGCTGGACTATACCACTGAGTACCTGCTTCATCATTACTGCCTATCCTCACCCAACAATAACTTAAAAACATGGAGGGTAGTGATGCGACATCAAGGCTCCAGTGTCCTGGAATTGGTCCTATTTCAAGGTTCATTATTTATTTATTTAGTAAAAAAATTTATTTTTTAAGTTTATCTGAATATCCCCAAAAACCATGAAAGTGGATGACACTGGGGTGAAGACGGAGTTCACCCTGAACAACTTACCAGACCATCACAGGGCCAACACACACAACCATTCACACTTACAGCTAGGGACAATCTGGAACAGCCAATTAGCCTACTGTACATGTCTTTGGACTGTGGGAGAAAAATAGAGTACCTGGAGGAAACCCAAGCAAGCACCCCAGCTGGTCAGGTTGAGCTTGGTCCTTACCTTAAGCCTATGAAAAATTTCAGGATGTGCTGGAGAAGACTTTATGAAGTAGTTAAATTTTCCCGTCATCAACTGAAGATGTTGTGAACACTTTCAATAGGGTTAAGGTCAGGACTCTGGGGTGCGATAAATATGTGAAAATGATTCCTCGTGCTCCCTGAACCGCTCGCTCATTATCTGAGTCCCCATTTTATATCCGCGCCATCAGGGAAGAAAAAGTGTATTGATGTGATAACCTGCTCATTCACTACATTCAGGTCATCAGCTGACTTCATTTTATTGCCATATTAATGTTGCTGAGCATTGACCGGACCAATTAGAACAACCAATGGAGATTACACGCTGTGATCAAGGCTAAATGCTCTCCAGGGAAATATTAGAGTGTGCAACGTTTTTGGCAGGGCTGTGTATATATCAGACGTTTGGGCTTTTGTTAGTTGTTAAACCGAGTAGGATTATTAAAGTGGGATATGTTAATTTTCTCTTTCATTAATAAAGACTGCATTTCATGAGTTCTGAGGACTGTTTCGGCAGCATGGTGGTATTACGATTAACTCGTCCCCCCCACAGCAAGAAGGTCCTGGGTTCGAGTCCCGGGCTTGGACGTTTCTGTGTTGCATGTTCTCCCTGTGCGTGTGTGGGTTTCCTCCGGGTTATCCGGTTTCCTTCCGCAGTTCAAAGACATGAACTTCATAGGCGAACTGCTTGTTCCTGATTACCCCTGGTTTGAGTCTGAGTGGTAGTGCGTGTTACCCTGTGAAGTCTGGTCGCCCACTGCCGGCTGAGATAGGCTCCTGGCTCCCTGTGACCTGAGTAGGACTGATAGCACTCACTGACAACCTCATCAATAAGGAGTAAAATTATAAGGGTGTTTTCTTAATTTCTTTCTTTTTTTAACGTTTTAATAGAAAATGTTTTGCTGTGCGGTTCCTGAATCCAGCGTGGACGCGTGCGTGCGTGCGTGCGTGCGTGATGATGCTGTGCGTGACGCCATTGCGCGTGCCCGAGGCGTTTTGGGCGGAGGGGATCCAGATCCAGATCCGAGGCCAGTGCGCTCCGAGTGATCAGGGCACCATGATGATGATGATGATGGCTCGGGCCGGTAGCGCAGTGTGCGGTGTTGCCGCTGTCCTCCTCCTCCTCCTGCCGCTCTCCGCGGTGATGGCGATGGCAGCATCCGATCTGTTTGATAACCAACTGGGAGACATCAGCTACTGCAAAAACCAGTGTCAGATCACCATCAGAAACAAGAAAGCTTCCAAAGTAAGTGATTTATACAGACTGATGTCCTGATGTTCAACATGAACCAGATGTGGCCATGGTTCTGTCGCACCTGCGTCCTGATGTTCAGCATGAAGCAGATGCAGTGACAGTCCCAGGCTCCTGATGGAGCTGCGCACGAGCCTTCAGCACATTCCTGTCGCCTATTCAGCAGTTTGAACTCCAGACTGCCAATGACGACACTGCGCAAAATCCTGACCAGGACCTTCCTCAAGCCTATTGTTCATCACTGTTCCGTTTAACCTAAAGCATTGTGCGTGTTATCTGAGGATTATTCTTCATGTGCATCCGATCCACCACCAAGAGTGCAGGGCGGTGTAATAACGCACGAGCTGTAACCCAGTGGTGCCTGCGGTGCGAGCGCATGGGGCATTTGTTCGCCCATTTAATTTACAAAGGAGCGCACTTATTCATTTAATGTGCATAATAGTGCTTTCTAATCAGAATAATTTAGGGCTTTCCAGTTGGTGCGTGTTATGTCGCATTTATATCTGCATTAGACAACTTAAAGGGGCCATCATCATCATCATCATCATCATCATCATCATCATGAGGCTCGTGAGCATTTACTAAAGGAGGAATAGAAATGAATATATTGTGATGTTTAGTGTGTCCCGTTATTAGGTTGTTAGTATTATACTGAGATGGAATATGCACCAAGATGCAGCTTGTTTGCTTTAATTATTATAATGATAAAAATTGCTGGATTAAATTGAAATGTTGATAGAAGTGTCATACTCCTTTCGTCCGTTGATTGGCGCTGTTTGCCATTAAAATAATGAAAAGATCATGCAGTATATGTATGTTGCATGTTATCTTGGAAAATGATCATATCCGGAATAATCCAAGTACTCCACAGATGTGCTGATAATTCCAGTGTTTTTTTTTGCTTTTTATTGAAAGGTACAATCAGATCCTTCCTAATGAAGTTTCTTTTAGAAATATAACCATCATTTAGCACCTACTGACAGAATTCTGGGCGGCACTGTGCTATTTATCACGTCCACTTCATAGCAAGAAGGTTCTGGGCTTTGAGTCCCAGGTTGGTGAGGGCGTTTCTGTGTGGAGTTTGCATGCTCTCCCCGTGCTTGTGTGGGTTTCCTCAGGATACTCTGGTCTCCTTCCACAGTCCAAGGCATGCACGTTATAATATCTAGCTGTTCCAAATTGCCCCTCGGTGTGAGTGGGATTGTGAATGGTTGTGTGAGTGTTGGCCCTGCGATGGCCTGGAGAACTGTTCAACTGAGAGTGTGCCTACCCTGGTAGGATTATGCGATTGGGGAAATGAGTGAGTGAATGGCAGAATGCTCTCTGTGTTGTTCATTTAAATACATGACCTGCCACTGTGCAGCCTTTAAAGAATTGAGATCCTTTTATGTAGATTATTTTATGGAGATAATTTATTGAATTTCACTACAAACTATATCCCATATTGTCTTGCTTTTTTAATTAGAAGATAGGTTTAGTGCATGTTCATGGACAGTAGAAGGAAACCAGAGAACTCCGAGGAAACTCACTAGGACAAAGGGAGAAAATGTGAAACATATGAAAGTTAAATGGAATTCATGATCAAACCTTTGACCAGCTATAAAGTGGCCATGCTACCTACTGCACCACTGTACTGTCCGTGATATAAACTTTCCAGGAAGCCTTATTATTGCATTTGAGATGCACACATGTAGAGTCACATTTCTTTGTGATCTCCTCCCTACAAAAGGCAAAGTACATATTGTATATCCTCTAGCGTTACATCATGTGGACACCTATGTGTAGATCTTCCCGTGTGCATGGTGAGATTCCATGAATGCACAGAAAATTTACCACTATCTGGGCCATAATATATACCCCCATTGCCCCATGAAGCAGGAGGGGAATCACATTATTAACAGACCCTGCCCCACCTGTCAACAACTATTATGGTTTTAAAGAATGTTTTTATTATTAAAAACATAGAATTACATATGGGGCAGTGGTGGCCTGGTGGAGGATTACCGATCCCAAGGTCGGTGGTACAAGTCCCACTATCACCGGTTTCTCACTGCTGTCCCCCCACTGCAGCTCCAGTGCAAACCCCAGTGCAAAGGTCGGCCATCTCTCTCACTGTCTGTGGTGAGAGACATGTAAAAGAACCGTTGCTCACTTTTGAAAAGAGTAGGCTGCATTGCTGCCAGCGTGTTTCTGCCCTGCAATGGCCTGGCGAGCTGTCCAGGGTGTATTCTGCCCTTGCCCAGAGTCGGCTGAGACGGGCGCCAGCCTCCCTGCTACCCTAATTGGGATTAAGCGGTTCAGAAAATGAATGATGAATTATATATGGTGCACATCATCATATTACCATATCATATTTTTAATTTTAATATGCCATGGAAAAACACACACAAACACACTGATTATCTTCACATGACACATGCGTCAACTATTTATATTTAACAATTTTAACTTTATCTGTTTCTGTGCATAGCTGGTGTAGTGGTTAGCATGTCCACCTCACTGCAAGCAGGTCCTGAGTTCAAGGTCTTGGCTTGGCGAAGGTGTTTATGTGTGGAATTTTCATGTTCTCCTGGGTACTCCGATTTCCCCCTTTGGACCACCCTATTATCTCAGGATAATTAACGATTATGCACCAAAGGTGAGGTGTATGTTGGTGAATAGTTCCTGGGACTGAACATTTGGAACCAAAGTGTTTGATGGTAGGAAATTTTATGCAAGAAATAAGCATTGTTTTCCACCAAACTTGACTTAAACAACCTTACAATCCTAGGGGAAGAGTCCATCATTAGTGGAGGTACAGCTAGGGTGCGAGATTACCTTCTAAGCTTACTGGTTAGGATTTATGTATATACAGTGTGGTTATGCAAAAGTATTCACCCCCTTGGCATTTTTCATGTTTTGTTGCCTCACAACCTGGAATTAAAATGGATTGTTTGAAGGTTTGCATCATTTCATTTACAGAACATACCTACAACTTTGAAGATGTGAGTTTTTTTCATTGTGATGCAAATAACAAATTGGACAAAATAACAGAAAACTTCAGCATGCATAACTATTCACCCCCCTAAAGTCAGTACTAGGCTATTCCTACACATTTAAATGTTTCCCCTTAAACCACTTAAGTTGCTTTAGCAGTATGCTTCGGGTCATTGCCCTGCTGGAAGGTGAACCTCCATCCCAGTCTCGAATCACAGGCAGACTGAAGCAGGTTTTGCTTAAGAATATCCCTGTATTTAGCACCATCCATCTTTCCCTCAACTCGGATCAGTTTCCCAGTCCCTGCTGCTGAAAAACATTCCCACAGCATGATGCTACCACCACAATGTTTCATTGTGAGGATGGTGTCCTTGGGGTAATGGGATGTGTTAAGTTTGACAAAAATTTAATCATATCTGTACAGAGCACCTTCCTCCATACATTTGGGCAGTCGCCTACATGCCTTTTGGCAAACTCAAAACTTGGCTTGTTATTTTAAACACTAAGTAATGGCTTTTTTCTGGCCACTCTATGGAGTGATACAGCTTATTACGGTTACACCAGTCTCTGCTGTGGAACTCAGCAGCTCCTTCAGGGTTACCTTTGGTCTCTGTGCTGCCTCTCTAATAAATGTCCTCCTTACCTGGTCTGTGAGTTTTGGTGGGCAGCTCTCTTGGCAGGTTTTTTGTGGTACCATGTTTTTTCCATTTGAAGATGAAGGATTTGATGGTGCTCCAGGGGTTCATCATTATAACCCAACCCTGACTTGTACTTCTCAACAACTTTGTCCCTGACTTGTTTGGAGAGCTTATTGGTCTTCAAGGTGTGATGCCTCCTTCTTAGTGGTGTTGCAGCCTCTAGGGCCTTCCAGAAAAGGTGTGTTTATACTGACAGATCATGTCACATTTAGATTGCATACAGGTGGACTTCTTTTTACTAATTATGTGACTTCTGAAAGTAATTGGTTGGACCAGAACATTTGAGGGGCTTCATAACAAAGGGGGTGAATACATATACACATGCCAATTTTTAGATTTTAATTTTTAATAATAAAACCATTTATGCTAGTAAAGAAGGTGTTTGTTCCATACATGCCTTGGATGTTTTGCAATGTTTTGTTCCCATGATGGGTCCTAATTGTTTGACTGGCCTAAGCAAAAGATTAGAGCAGTGAAATCAACTTTTGTTAAAGCCAAGCAGGAGAATTTTAGCAGTGCCTTGTTACAAGCACTTGAGGATGATTGTTTTATAAGTAGGATGGCTTAGATCAGCAGATACACCAAAAGTTAATTTATATTTTCATTCAACCCTCAGGCTCAAATTACTCCTAGGTGTGAATTTGAGTGTGAATGTTGTTCAGCAAATTAAATATATCAATATTTATGAACTCTGTATAATATAATCCATTGGTTCTAGCTGTATAATTGATGCATAGCTGAGTGACAATGAATTAAGAACTGAGACCCAATTATATTATTACATACTTTGTTTACATACAAGTAAAGTTACACGACATAAAAGTGATGAAATTTTTTACCACTTTCCAAGCCTGCTTGGATCAAAACACCATTTAATTCATGTCATTGCTGGTGTCATCCAGAGCCTGCAGCAGGTATTGGTCTCTCTATATTAGGGTCAGGTTCAGTGCTTCTAGGCAGTGTGCCTTGCACTGCAGTGCCTTGCACACTGCCTGAGGAATGGCTGGTGCTTTGAGAGGTCCATAATCTTCAGGATAACCCCACACCTTTCTTTAAATGTGTGGCCCAGCAACTGCAATTAGACAGCTGCGTGATCTACATGGAGCTGAAGCAGGTTGTCCTTCAGTAAGTCAGTCACTCCTCACAGCAGCACCACTAATGCTTCTAGTTACAGGCTCTGGAGAAGGATGGCAGGCCATTCACATTTCCACAGCAGCTGAAAGACGCCTGCAGTGAGAGTCTACAGATGACAGAGGCATGCAGCCCCAACGAGATGTTCTGCACTGTGGTACTAGAGCAGTTTCTTGCAAAACTGCCAGTGGGAACAGTGGAGTGGGTCAGTGGATGGGTTCCAGCGATGCTGAAGGAGATGATTGTGCATGTGGAAGATCTGTCAGAATTTTCAGTGACATATGTGTATTCTGCCCCTTCGTTCTCTCTCTCTCTCTCTCCCTCTCTCTCGTCCCCATCCTTAACATGTGGATCCTTCCTTTTCCCCTCTCTATGCACGATGAAAATGGAGGACAATTTCCCTGATTTCTGCTCCAGTACCCATGCTCCTTCCCAAAGTATCTCTATCCCTTTCCAATATGATCTTCAACAGTGTCTAGCAGGAAAATACAGAGTGGTGGTGAGTATAGAAGGAAGTACATATCAGGCCATAGTAGCTTCATCATGTAATCAAACCAAAATGTTGCATTTGCCTGAAATTTGTCTCACTTCTGTCTTGCATACGAGCAAGTAGTTCCAATTACAGTAATCATCCACATTCCCTAATTCTTAGGTTCTCATTAATGCATTTTTATTAACAAATTCCCACTTGCCAAATGTGCCTTTATGTACACAGGCACCACACAGGTAGTGCGAAAAATCAACTCGGTAACTCAACTCAAGTGGCAGATGATGTTAATTGTGTATGCAGCCTTGATGACTGTTTATGCCTAATTGTCATCCACCAAAAGTGAATAGAGTAATTTATGGAATGTTTTAGTCCCTGCAGCTTTTGCTATATTTGATAGCCAGTTTTCTCTTGGTTGTCACTCAGTGCATTATTTATTGGCATCTTATAACTATGGTGTATTCCTAGAAAGCATGAATGTATTAGAGTTTTTACTCTAAACTCATTGTGGATTCAGCTAAAAAGCTAGCATTCCAGCAAGGACTGAACATAGTTCTTGAGTACATTAACTGTGTTATTTTGATTCTAAGTTTTTCCATTCACTGCATTTTACCTCCCCTGGCTTTGCTGTCCATTCACAGACTGGTGCCCAATCCCAACTATGTTTTCTCTTACCCT
The DNA here is from genome assembly GCA_028564935.1 of Neosilurus hyrtlii. Classification (NCBI taxonomy): domain Eukaryota; kingdom Metazoa; phylum Chordata; class Actinopteri; order Siluriformes; family Plotosidae; genus Neosilurus; species Neosilurus hyrtlii. The sequence goes on from JAOUQZ010000004.1 coordinate 24,937,051, forward strand.
CACCACCCTACTCAGGCTACCATTCAGCCTACTGCCCATCCAAATTGAAATTCAAATTTATTTGTAATCTACTAAATCACACACAGTACAATATGTAGTGAAATGCTTGTTATGACTGTCCTTAAATTTGAAGAATAAAAATAAATCAATATCAAGAAGAAAAATAACAACAACAATAATGATAACTTTTTGAAGGACATCAATAGTTAAAGATAAAATATAAATATAAAAATGTAAAATAAAATATAAAATATAAAAATATAGATATTAAATATTAATGTAGCGACGCCATCCTCCACAAGACAGGAAGTCTCTCACTCCAAACATGAATAGTTAAAAGGCCAGACACCAACGAGTGAGCCATGCTCAGGCATCATTCATGCCTTGTAGCCACTGAAGCAGGGTGTGATTAGAACAAAGAGTTGGGGAACATCCCAGCAGGTAGTAATGGGGGTGGGGACCATCCACTTGATAGACAGACACTCCTTCTCTATACTTGGTCTCACTGATAGTTTATTGCTGCCCTGCAGCACAGGATGCTTCTTCTCCTTCACCACTTTGAACAAAATTGCCCCAACTCACTCTTAAATGCATCTGTATGAAAACAAAAAGAAGAAAATGTAGAAGCACAAAACAGTGCAGATTTTTACATGAGTGTACAACTGCCCAGGTCTGAGCACTGGATTGGGTCTTGTGCCCCCTCTCTTTTTTGTGAAATCAGTCAGTGATTTAGTGATATCATAATGCTTAGGAACCAACCTATGAAAACAGCCAGTCAGGCCCAGAAACTGTCTCATGATCTTTTTCTTGTTTTGGGGGTTTATCAATTCCAAATCCAGGGCTAAATCCAGTGCCAAAACCCAAGTCGAAAACCAGCTATGGGCTAATTCCACAGACCCAATTGCATATTTTTTTGGGTTTGCTGTGAATCCTGCTTGCGTCAAATATCTAAGCATAGCTATGTAAATGCTGTAATAATCATTACTGTAAACAACAAAATTATCTCAATAGGGTTCCATACTTACAGTTATAGCATTTGGCAAATGCTCTTATCCAGAGCACCTTACATTTATCACTTTTTTATATAACTGAGCAATTGAGGGTTAAGGGCCTTGCTCAAGGGTCCAACATTGGCAGCATTGAAACCCCTGACCTTTGGATCACTAACCCAGAGCCCTAACCACTGAGCCATCACTGTCTTCAGTGCATATACAGCCAGTGCATATACACTGCATGGACATGGGATCTTGTCATCGGTTGTAACTCAAACAGATTGGAAGACACCATTTTATTTCTTAGGATATTGGAGTCAAAGGAATCTGCCAATGTCTCATGGATAAATCTAGTATGAAATTAAAATGAACCATGCCAAACTGATCAAGCAGTTTGTTATTGTAACACACTGGGAAAATGTTAAACCTAGACATGACTTTAACCTTTCCAAAAGTCCATACAGGAACAGACACCTGTCAGTCCAATCACTGTGTAATGCCTAGATTACCCTGATGTTGAGCATTGACTTGTTTAGGTCATCTATATTGGTGGCTATGTATAAGCACAATGTTTCAGTGTGGTGTTGTAAGAGATATGTGTGACTGGGAAGATGCAAGATCACATTCACAAACTCTTTTTGCAACATGGCAGCCTGTTTCCTTTGTGATGGTCAGAGGCCATTTTCTCAGGGAATAGGGCTGAAATGAGACACGTTTTTATACTTACCGTTGGTCCCAGCTACTCCTGCTCAGAAACTATCATAGCCAGAGACACAGAAACTTCTCTCTATGCTCTTAAAAGTTTAAAGAAAATCATCTCCCAGGAGTAACAGCCATAGCCGAGTGATTTTGTTACACATCTGAGATTCCTGTTCTTGCACCTGGTACAAATTCTCCTGTGATATGTGACCTTAGGATCAGGACATAAACATAATGGCTTTTGTTTTTATGAGAAGAAGGTCCTTACACCCAGTTTTCCATAATTATTACTAGGTCACTACAAGATACCCATACAACAATTTAAATAGTGAAAACCATTTGGAGGCTTGTGAGACCTCTCATACTGCAAACAACAGGGGCTCAAGCCATTTATCCCAATTTTGCTTATCCTTGCAAACAAAATTATAAATTATGTTTTATGTGTTTAATTAAATTCTCCATTCTACCCAGGAGGTTCAGTGACAGCAAACATGCACAGGTGACTGTGCCACATGTTCAAACAATCTGACAGGTAATGAGAAGGAAAACACATACACATGCGCTTACTAATATGGTGCTAAGCACTGTTATTGTGTTCAGGTAACCAGTACTTGTCAAGCCTTATTTCTGTGTATTTGGATTCCAAGTGTATGACTTGTTTCGGCCTGCCCATTCCAGATCTTTGCCAAGTCAGTATTTTTACCTATTTGATTATATTCTAGTTTGTGAAGTGTACATGACATGAATATATTGCTTTCATCAATTATGATCTCTTTCAGGATCCTCACTCAGGAGAATAGAATAAAATCAATAGTTCCTCCACAACACTGTGTGCAGAAATATTTTATAAAGGCATTGCTTCTGAATATCAGCTTGCATAATCTACTAGGAATAATACAAAGTGGTAATGCCCTTGTGCAGTCCAAGCTAATGGCCTAATGAGATCAATGCTATATATTCTTGATCAAATGGGGATCTTGATCAATGGAAAAGGAGACAACACTTTGGGGTGGCTGGTCTATTCACCGGCTGAATCATGTGACAGGCCGCACACTACTGGTGAGCATCACCACAAATGCCTGGCCAAGAGAAATGTGCCATGTAACCGTTGTGTTTTTATCCTACCATAAGTGCCTGGCTATTAGATTATAATAAGCTACATCTTTGGGACCAGCAAGTGGATTGTCCTTTCCCTGGGTTTGAGTGTCCTGTGTCACTTAATATAATGTATCTTTATTAACTGAAAAGTACAAGCAGAAGAGTGCAACATTGGGTTTGAGGTTTTCTCCATTGTTTACTTTCACTTGGGGTCTTGAAAGCACCTCCCTTCGCACCCAGCTTTGCAGTAATTGGCCCTTCTTCCATGAAATATGTACAGGGAGGGGCAGGGAGAAGAAGGGGAAGGACAAAAGAGAAGAAGAGAAAGAGAGAAGGATGCTGGGATTGGGTGGGGTGCCTGCCTGCCTGCCGCAAAATATGCTGCCAATTCATCCTTGGCCAGCTGGATTGACTTGTTCAGTGATGCCGGGTGGTGGCCCTTTACTGTTCCTGCTAGGAGCCAGGGGGTGAGGTTCTCCAGCATGGAAATGTGCTTTTTGCATGTAGTCTGGAAATGTATTTTTTCATGGAGTATGGCACCATAATTATGCATATAGCATGGAAATATCCATGAAGCCAGGGAAGATGTAGCACTGCTGCAAGACATTTTAGCCAGTAGAAGGGATAATGCTCTTGCACCATCAACATAACCTAAATAGGCTCCAGATTTGAGGTAATATCATGGGACCAAAATGACCATTTCAAAGGTATCACAGGGTATGACTGGTGTGAAGCCCCCCAGGAAGCACTTTTAATAACACTTGGGTCATACTTATTCTCTGTTTTATATGTTACAATGTTTACTTGATGTAAATATCTCAATTAAAACCCACATCAGTAGGTCATCTTCTACCTATATTACATTCATATATGGCAATAAAAATATGTCTCTGGTGAGATGGCTAAATGAGATGATGATTTTCATTTTAGATGGTAATTTTTTAATAAATGAACTGAACATTTTACAACTGAGAGTTTCCTACTGTTGCCATTGATTTGTTTTGCCACTTGACAAGTGCTTGGGGCATCTCTGAAATGAATATTAATAGTAAATAACGTTATTTAAATTACAGATATAAAAATTTATGTGGAAAAAAGAAACATCTCCTGAATATTCTGTCTAGTATGCTAAACAATCAGTCATGAATACAGACATTCACAAAACAGAGGGAAATTTAATTTCTGTATTTTTTTTATCAGCATTCCTCTGCTTTGTAAATATCAAATTATCAATTTTTTAAAATAATGCTAAAGATTTAACGTTTTTACCTTAGTTCACTTCACAAATAAACAAAATGTGTGATTTGGACAGTACCCAAATGTTTGCATACAAATTTCCTTTCATTTGGTTCCTAGTTGGGATGCCTATGTGATCTGAATAGCACTTGGAGAGGTTTGGCAGTGCACTGTGTGGACCGGCTTCTCGGTGACACAATGACGTGTTTTGGGGAATTTTTAACTGGGAATCCATCCTGTTCCTGCAGGCCATCACCTCCCATTGCCTCTGCATCTGTCACCTTGCTAATCTATCTTTCTGATACACACACAAAAACACAGTGATGGGGGGCATGATGAGCAAAAACAGGCCAAAATGGACATTTATACATGATAAAGATTTATATATAACAACATTTCCTACATTTAAATAAATCAAAATTGTTCTGGATATTTTTATACCTTTTTAATAAAAAAATGTATATACTTTATCTTACTTATAATCACTTTCAAATAAAATGTTTACAAATTTCAGTGGCAGTAGATGAAGAATAATCATTGTTTGTCAGTGGTTTTAAGCTTTGTTTCTTCCTGGACACTATTTCCTTTTCCAACCACTGCTTTCTGGAGTAAAAGAATGGTTGGAGCTTTTTCAAATTACATTTGTTTTTCATTAAACAAATGGTAATACTGGCGGCACGGTGGCACAGTGTTTAGCACGTCAGCCTCACAGCAAGAAGGTCCTGAGTTCGAGTCGGGCGTTTCTGTGTGGGGTTTGCATGTTCTCCCTGTGCTTGCGTGGGTTTCCTCCGGGTACTTCGGTTTCCTCCCACAGTCCAAAAACATGCAC
>JAOUQZ010000004.1:24948004-24959521 GCA_028564935.1 Neosilurus hyrtlii
GCTCTGGCTCCCGGGATACACCTAACTAGTGCTGCTGGTGCCCCTAAAGGACTAGCTAATTTTACGTGTCTTAAAATGGAGCTTCCTATAACCAGAGCTCTTTCAGGTTTCTCAGCATGTGTCTCACTGAGGAGAGCGAACCTGTTTGACACATGAGGCGCAGACACATGATGTTCCCGTGGGCGAGCCTCAGTGTTTGCTTTGACTTTGAGAGTATGCTGCAGAGTCGTCACCCATTCGCCCTGCTGCGAGGGCTCTGATGCCAGAGGAGGGGGGTTACTATCTCTGCCTAAGGCACCCAGACTTCCCGCTGCAGGAACAATGCTACTCTTATTTTTGCTAGTCCTCTCTAAAGTCTGGATGTGCACTTCTAACTCTACAATCTTCTCTGTCAAAGAGCTAACTAGTGTTCACCTATCACAAATGAAGTTATTGGTAATGACGGGGGGGAAATGACTAAACATCCTGCACTTAACACACTGATCAAGCTGGATGGTAGCCATGATGCTAAAACTAAACCTTAGCTGGAGACTTGTGGATAGTAGCAAGATATTAGCAGGACACTATTGATTCCCTCTGCATTCTGCTTTGAAGTGGAGAAGAATTGGTGTTCAAAAAAAGAATAAATAAAATAACTAAACTGCTTCAAGAGGGGAAAAAAAGAAGTAAAACAACGGAATTAAAATTAAATCCCTGAAATCGTAGGGAAGAAGCTAGAATGGTGACAAGCAGTTGCCGGCACGTGATTCAAAAGGGACTATGATTGTCATAGATTGTCACATGGTCAACCTATTAACTTTACAGCTCATCCTTGTAATGCTCTGATGGTTTTCAGAGGCTTTTACAAGTAATATGCCTTAAGAGGTTATCTTTTCAGGTATTGGCTTGTGTTTTACAGTGGAAAAGTGGTTAGCACCTCTGCCTCACAGCAAGAAGGTCCTGGGTTTGAGTCCTGGGCTCGGTTGTTTCTGTGTGGAGGTTTGCATGTTCTCCTCGTGCTTGCATTGGTTTCCTTCGAGTACACCAGTTTTTTCCCACATTTCAAAAACATGCACAGTAGGCTAATTAGTTGTTCCAAAATGCCCCTAGGTGTTCATGTGAGTGTGAATAGTAATAGGACTTGCGAGCTGTTTAATTTGTACCCCGCCGTTGCCCAGTGTCAGCTGAGACAGGCTCCCTGTGACCCTAGCCAAACAGTTCAGCAAGTGAATGAGTGAGAGGGTGAGGTATCGGCCTTCCACAGAAAGGTAGTGTTTTCTCAGCACTGGCAGTTTAGATCTGTTTGTTCTTGTAAAAATGCAGAATAGCAAATATCTAGTCAAATATCTTTAAATATCTTCAATTTATCTTATAAATTGTTGATTCTTTCAGAGTGAGCCAGAGATTGAGTATTATTTATCTGAGGCGCAGGCCCCACACTCCAGTGCTGCAAACAAACCCTGGCCTGAAGTGAATCCAGAGACACAGAGGCTACAATCTGGTGAGATGGAAAATCTTTTAGATCAGAGGGCTATAATAAACAGTCTTTTCCTCTTTAAGATCAGTGCTAGTATATTCACTTAGCTGACTCTATCTTCTGACTTGACTGTAATTTTAAAGAGACTATGAATTTTGATGTTTCTTTAAAATGAATGCCTTGTAGGAGAAAAAGTGCATGGAGAGAGAAATGCACCTAAAGTTGTGAGTAAGGGAAAACACACCAGTCAGCAACATGGCGATGACCCGGTTACAGAGCATGACTTCCTGGGCTGCATGTCAAGGTTAGAGGAGCCAGATGTATTCCCACTGTGATGATTAACCTTGTTTAAAATCTTTTAAAGATACCGATCATGATCTTGATTTACCCCGATCACATTCTCACAAAATACATCAGGAGAACATTAATACAAATCAGAGCGACCTCGGTATAGATTGGAATAACATCAGGTAACAATCAGAGAACATCAGTACTTATCGAAACAAAATTGGCTGCAACATCGTACTAACTTCAGAATAACATCGGAGTATGATTGGCTCAAATTGGAATCATGATCAGTATTGTGTGAGTGAACCTTAAATATTTACATCTGAATTCATTTATATAAACCTGTGGTGATTTTGGTCTTTCCGTTTTGCAGGCGATCAGGTCTGCCGCGCTGGATCTTAGCTACGTGTCTGTTGTTATCGATTATGGTGATGCTGTGGCTGAGCTGTGCCAGTCTGGTAACGGCACCTGAACAACACGTAAAGACTCAGGTTCTTATCCATACAAACAAACCTCATGAGATCATTATCAGAAGAAATTCTTTTGCAGTGTGATTTTATGTGTCATTCATTCAAACTTCTCTTACTTACGCACAGATTTCCCCAGATATTTTTAAATACTTTATTATTAGCAGTGTTTATTCTAACACAGAGGCCTGAGAAAGACATGTAATCTTGTCTCAGGTACCTGCAAGTACCTGAAATTGGAATCATTATTTCACAACTGTTTTTGGTTTTTTGGATATTTAATGCAGACTTTTGAGTATGTAAAAAATAGTTAAAAATAGTATGAAGGTGAATATGTCAAGCTGTGAAGAGCAGAGGGATGCAATAAGAGCCAGAAGAAATACAGAGACCGGACATATGTATATAGACATCCAAAATTTCAGAATGAATATTTGCTGGTGGAAGAAGAGGCTTGTGTCTTGCTGCTCGGCCATAATAGCCCATTTGATGAAGATAGCGCGTAACAGTTTTTGAGCTGGTTTGGATGTCTTATGCAATGACTGCGGCCTTGGAACAGGGAGTGAAGATATCTTTCTGATGGACCAGATTGACCTGGTTGTGGATCTGTGGTGGTCTTACCACACACTTTCACTGTTGAACTGCACATTCACCTGGTTTACCGTGTACAGAGGAATATTTAAATATTAATATATATAATATTTATATAAATATATATAAAATATTTAAATATCGGCTATTTGTTGCTGGCTGATGCCACCCTCTGACTGACCCACAATTCCACCTCCCTGAAAATCTGACAATCTGAAATCTGAAATTCTTGAGCTCCTGGAGTGCGAGGCATGCTTACCTAACTTTGTGCACCTTTACACAGCAATCTGACTAGCGTTTATAAAGTTTAACTTGACTTAAAAATGACTTTTGTCAGATTTTCACAGAGGTCGAATTGTGGATCAGCCAGAGGGTGGCATCAGCCAGTGACAAATAGCCGAGAGTATGAATAATTCTCTGTCAACGGTAAACCGAGTTTTCATTTTATAAAAGAAGTTACTCCATTTTATACCCCAATCATGCTCCAAGTGTGCTCATAAATCGTGGACCTCCACGTTTTTTGAATCGCGAAGATTGTGGACATTGTGCCCCAGTGTAAGCCCAGGGTATTACTCAAGGCCTCAAAGGTGGCAGCTTGAGGATAAATGTAGGCAAGGCAAAGTTCAAGAACTCAAAACTGTCAAAACTGGTAACACACAGGGGTACTAGTCAGACAGAATAAAATGCTTGGTATGAACCAAGATCAGGTGAGAATGCCATCAGAGGTGCTGTGTGTCATGTGATGAGTGACTCTAAAGCCATGTGATTGAGAGCAGTGAATGGGATGCTGGGAAGTGTGGTGCATTAATTGGGTGGATAATGAGGAAGCTGTGACAAAATACTTCTGAAAGCTGCTGCGTAACCTTTATTTGGTATTATGTTGTTATTCCTGGTTTTTGGTGGAGGTATTATAATTACCCACGTTTGTGAGTCCATTTGTTAGTCTGTCTGTGACAAAAATTCTAACCTCATCCGTGCACAGATTTTCACAAAAAAAAATCTTTGTGGGGACACTACCTGTGTCCCAGAGATGACTTGATTTTGGAATGTCAAGGTCAAAGGGGAAGATCAGAGCAAAGCCATAATGTTTTGGACATAGAGTGTGTATAACTTTGAAATGAGTGCTGATAGACATGCTGTTACTATGGAACACCAATAGGAAACCATATGTGGACTTTCAAATAGAAAGACTATTATCTTTGACCTTCAGTGACCAAACCCTAGCCATCTTGTAAATCTTTCGGACGAGAGGGTTTTTTTTTTTTTTAGTAATTTGGTAATATAGAATATATGTGACCTGCTCCAGAATAATACAGATTAAGTCGCAAGGTAGTGTTTTGAGTAAGAGCTAAAGTAAGTACCTGGATGAAAATGCAGTATCGGCAAAATACATCTTTTAAAGCATAATCGTCAATGTGACCAAGTTCAAATCTATCCATGCTTGTTTAAGAAAGGGTTCCATGTCCATGTTGTTGTAAAACAATGAAAAATTACGTTACCACTTATTTTGCCGATTTTCAAATGGCTTTTGTGATTGGTCAGGGTATTTCCTTACTATCCATATTAATTCATTCATTTTCTGAACCGCTTTATCCTAATTAGGGTCGCAGGGAGGCTGGTGCCCATGTCAGCCGACTCTGGGCGAGGACAGAGTGAACCCTGGATAGCTCGCAAGGCCATCTCATGGCAGAAACATGCTGACAGCAACGCAGCCTACTCTTGATGAAAGTCAGCAATGGTTACTATCCATACCCTATACCAGAATGCTCTACCTACATACAGAATCCCAGAAGAATTCCCCCAATCATATAAATGTAAACCAAAGAGAAGCCTCAAAACAGACATGACTCGGTGTAAATAGAACTCATCTGTTCCTAGGAAAACACTAGGAAGATTGTGCTGATTGGTTGAGAGTCAGATTCATTTAGTTTATTGATGTTAGAGTGTTTCAAATATGGACATTCAGAAACTGGTTCTGTAACGGGAATTACTATTTTCTCAAAAGTAGCATTTCCTACAAAGTGATGTAACCCAGTCAAATTTCATGCCATAATCATGTATTATACCTTATTTTGAAGTATATTAAATTCTCTTTCCACATATATCAATATCTCAGTATGTCAAATTTCCTACATAATCCGTATTAGTTTGGAGTGGGTCATGTGTCATAAGATGAGCACTTGGGTTATTAAAACCAGTACCCATATAGGGCCTATTTGCTACATTATCCATGCTGTGTGGGAATTACCTTATGTGTTTCATGGCTAATATATATTTGATTTCCTTTTGCATTCAGAATGAACTTTTCAGATAAACTCTACGCATTCAAGAGAAAATACTGGTTTATTAATGGTCCTCTTACTGTTTATTTTGGTGCAATATGTAAGTAAAATGGTCTGATGCAGGTCATACAAAGAGAATTTATGTGGGACATACATTATTTTTGTATGTACTTTTCACTTTGAAATTTCACTATGAAAATTATTTTCATCGGTTTGATTTCTCTTGCAGCTAAGCATCAATGGAGATAAGGAGTTCCTGGACTACATGCCAAAAGTCAATCCATATCATCTGACTTCAGTGATTGCTGTAGCAGTTGGTCATCATGATGAAGGAAAAGAGGCCGGGCCTCTCCCAGTCAAAGTCGACTTGAGCAAAACCTCACTTTAAACATCATCATAATGTGTGTTAAAATTTATATATATGGAACAAGTTGCACACAGTGAAGCCATTCATTAATATGGATTTCAGTGTTTTTTGTGTTCACTAGTGAAGCTTTCAGAATCATTAAGAACATTTAAGCTTTGACTGTAGCACTTTTTGGGATGATAGTATATTCTTTGAATTGTTCTAGAATGTCCAAGGTACTCGTAATTACTGTACAATGAGTAAACGCCAAACACTGACAGCATCGTGTTCATATTAGTGAGATTGAATTTGAATAGAAGGAGATATTGACTCTTGATTTTACGAGGAAACAGGCCCTGCTCCTGGAATAACAGGAGGATTATCATGTGTACATACATGTAGTAATATATTTATCTGTCACTAATGTATATCACTTCTGTATAATGTATCCTCTTGTATTTTACATCTGATTTAGACGCCAATAGATAAGATTCTGTGATTAGGTCGTATTTACAGGAAGCTTTGAATTAGGATAATGAGTGATGTTTAGGTAAAGTAAGAATGTAAATCTCTCTTTTATTCCTGATATTATATAATGGGATGATTCTCCTGCTTCTATTTAGTGTTAATAGTGTTAAGTTTTTGAAAAATAGATCCTTTGTTCCCAGCCTTAGAGCAGACCAGCCTAATAGTTCTTTTAGTGCTGATTGCGTTTCAAAGCTATTTTACCCCCGTAGTCCTAATCACAGTGCATGCTAGTTTGTTTTAAGACTTATCAATTATCTGCCTATTCACGTAGGGCACTAGATTATTATATGCTATTCATATTTGTGTTTCTAGCTCAGTGTTGAACAGCAAAGCAATTATACAGTATAGGTGAGTTAGGATGGAAGTACATATATTATATCTCAGAATGTAAACTGCTTTTTTAGCTACATGACTGTTGCATGATCTACTCCACAATACACAATGACTGAATTTCTTTTTACAAAGTAATTCATATTTTTGTTTTCTACATGATACTGAATTTGTTTCAGATTTGATTATTAATTTATAATACAGGTGTTCTCTGTGTAAGCATGTCATACAGTAAAGAACTTAACTGTATAAGAAAAGTAAGAGGCTATACAAGCTTATTGAAATTCTCAGTTTTCTTTTGGTATTTTCCACAGCAGCCACCAAGAGGGTGCTAGCTTTATGTCCTTTAACTCATTGCTGAGGCACAAAGCCAAATAAGACTTCACCTCTCAATTTCCTCAGCTAAATTAATAGCCACATTGAACTGAATGAGATGAATAAAATTTGCATGGCGGAAAAGCCAATTCAGTAGCCAGTTCATGAAGTCGCTCTGATCATTTCAACTTTGTACTTCGCATCTCTCGCTTCCTCCCCCATCTTTTCCACTAACTGCCTGCTCAAGAATTTTATTTATCAGAAATAAAGAAATGTGTGTTATGTGTTCAGGGTAAGGTTACAGAAAATTATAAACTACTCCAGCTGCATCCTTCCTTCATTTTTTCACTTGTTTGTTAAATGTATGAAAGTGTACTAAGGTGCCTACAAATGTTTTTTCGTTTTTTTTTTAAAGAGGGTCTGGGACTATTTTCTGAGAAAAAAAGTCAGAGATCATTTAGGAGAAAAGTCACTGCTAATATTTGAGTTTAAAGTCAGTATTGTCAAAATGGATGACTTGAATGTTAAATTGAATAGCTTGTTAAGCTATATTGCAAAATTTACTGCAATAATACTGAGATTTTTTGTTGCTTGGTATGTAATCACAACATCATAACCAGTATTCATACTTTGCAAATGATATCTGACTTTTTTCGTAGAAATTCTGACATGAAACCCAGGAAATAAATCTCCCACATTCATGAGGAAAAAAACACACCCATAGATAGCCCTAGTACACTTCCTTACAAAAGCCCCGGCCCCCATGTGAACACATTTATACACATGCAACTATGTCAGGTTTTTTTAATTACTGTAAAAAAAAAGTACTCATTGACTGGTCGTTAATAAATCCAAGCATTTTTCTTTTCATTCTAGTTTAATATCATTATAATACATATATTTTTTTATTTATTCATATAGCATGGAGCTATGCCATCTGCTGATATGGACTAGTGTTTTGTTACATCATTTTGTTTTGCCTGCTCTTAATTTTTTATAGCAATTTTTAATAGTAATATAGATGAAACTTCATTGCTTATAAGACACAAGCAGCAAATCCACTGAATTGAGAAAGTAATATGTTTTAAATGTAATAAACTGTAAACTTGGCAGTTATCTGTGATTATATACAGTATGCAAGCGTACAATGCTTCAAGATAAGGACCTGCCCTTAATTCATATGGGCCACTGATAATTTTTTCATAAAATAGGTTAAAGTAAGTGTTTATTCCTTGTACAGTATTGATTAATGTTACTGTTTGCAAGTAGCTCCATAAAGTGGTCCATAATTTCATTAACGCTCTTAAATAGGAAGGGTTGAGAACCTGTGTGGTGAAACCAAAAGATAGCTGTTTCTGAGAAAAATGACAAGAAAGTTTTTGCAAAAAAAAAATAAAAAATCAAATTAGGGATAATGCTCACCATATGATTCAAGGTCATAAGGAAGATGAAGGGAGCATTCTGGCATACATAGACCTTATCCACATAAAGTATTACCGTATCTAATTTTTTTTCAGTTTTTGTGGGATAGACCACTGTGTCTCTCAGTTCTTCTTATATCCACAAAACAGGATGACAGCATCTATGTTGTTTTAAGTTTAGCCATTTTAACGCCGTAAGAGGTTCAGTAGCTGAAGAATGGAGAGGCTTGGATGAGACTTTGGCTAAAACAGGCTAAAAGCTTTGTTCCTATCACAGACTCTCTAACTGTTAAAGCTCTGGAAATGAGTTCACTAGTAGGGTGTAAAGTTACTGAGTGCACTGTTCCCCTCCTTCATACAGGCTTTTTTCACACTGAGGCTCTTTCATTCCTTATAACCAGATCAGCACAAAACCCTGTTGTCTTAGTGCTTCACCCTGGCTTACCACCCATGGCCCAGTGATCACCTGGAAGGAGTTTGCATATTGGAGCCATTTCCATACCCTGCATTTCCACACAAGTCAAGAGTCCTTAAAAGTTGATAAAGATGGAGATTCCTGAACTACTGGGGTGCTCGTGGGCTTTTGCCAACCTGAGAAGTTTTAGCACACTGCAATAGATTTTGTTATTTTGAGAACCTTGTAATTTTTTTTAATGTAATTTTTTTTTTACATTTTTGAACAATTAGCAGGCATGGAACCAGATTATTACAAAGTTTGAACATGTGCATTACCAACATAAATAAACATCTCAAAGAGGAGATATCAAATACAGAGGGGTACAGGTTCAACAATGCAACCTTTAACAAAAATGAAAGGGGGGGGGGGGTGCTAGATGACTCCTTACATGCTCTTACATTTACATTTTACTGCATTTAGGAGACGCTGTTATCCTGAGTGACTTACAGAAGTGCTTTAAAGTCACTATCAGTGAATACATTCTTATACTGGTTCACTAAGACATGGACTAAGTATATCACCCATCAAAACTCAGTGGGTAAGTAGGTTTTTTTTTTGTTCTGTGTATGTGTGTGTGTGTGTGTATGTGTATGTGTGTGTGTATGTGTGTGTGTGTGTAACAGTGCTAGTCTAAGTACTGCTGAAAAAGGTTTGAAGACACCGAGTGACTCAGTTGTCAGAAGAGTTTAGATGCATTTTCCCTTAGTCCCCTGGTAGAAGAAGGGACCAGTCTGGCAGTGCTAGAGAATCTGAGAGAACACAGTGCAGTGCAGGGTGTGATAAGTGCTTTGAGATAGGAGGGTGCAGGTCCATTTTTGGCTTTGTAGGCAAACATTAATGTTTTAATTTTAAAGCAAGCAGCTAGAGGAAGCCAATGGAGAGAACATAACGGAGGAGTGGGGTGAGAGAATTTGGGGAGATTGAAAACAAGCCGTGCAGTTGCATTCTTAATCAGTTGCAGAGGTCGAGTAATGCTCAAAGGCAGACCTGCAAGGAGTGAGTTGTATTAGTCTAGCTTAGAGATGACAAGCGACTGAACAAGTATTTGATTGGCCTTAGTGGAAAGAAATGGACGGATCCTCTGGATGTTAAAGAGGAGAAATCGACTTGATCAAGAAAGTTTAGCGATATGAGAAGAGAAGGACAAGGGATTGTCCATGGTTACTTCAAGGCTTTGCGCAGTGACTGAAGGAGAGATCACAGAGTTGTCCAGGGAGATTGCAAGGTGGAGGATGAATTAGCTGGGATGAACAGCAATTTAGTACTGCTGGGATTAAGCTTCATCTGGTGAGCTGCCATCTATGATGAGATACTTGCCAGGCATGCAGAGATCCGGGCAGAAACATCAGTGTCTGAGGGAGGAAAAGAGAGGACAAGTTGAGAGTCATCTGCATACTGGTGGTATGAGAACCTGTGTGAGGATACGACATCACAGAGGGACCCAGTATAAATGAAGAACAGAAGTGGACCAAGTACTGAGCCCTGAGGAACGCCAGTGGAGAATGTGTGTAGAGTGGATGTGAATCCGCTCCATGTAATCTGATATGAGCGACATTCCAGGTAGGAAGCAAGCCATTGCAATGCTGAACCACAAATTCCAAGACTCCTGAGGACAAGAGAGTCTTGTGGTTGATGGTGTCAAATGCTGCTAAAAGGTCCAAGAGGATGAGGACTGATGACATCTCGGCTGATCTTGCAGCATGTAGCTTCTTTGTGACAGCCAAGAGTGCAGTCTCTGACAAATGTGCTGCTTTCAAGCCAGACTGATTAGGATCTAGAAGGTTATTCTGCACTGTGCCAGTGAAGGGGAAGTGGAATCTATGCTGTGTAGTAAAGAAGTTGGTGTGGTAGTGAATCTCTGACAGATTTGTTAATTCTTCCCATTGAAGATGTCTGCAAAGTCTTGAGTGCCTGCTACAATCACTTGAGACTGGAACAGCAGTGGAGGGAAGATGGGTTGCTGAGAGTACGATCTCTGATGGTAGGATCTTCTGGGTGTACGAGAAGTGCTAACCTGAACCACTACAAACACTAGGTGATACTTTCAATTAATATTTTTTGGGTCCTGCCCCTTATTCACACCTTAAGGAAGATCGAAACTACTGCTGATTAAGTACTTGAATGACACTACTGAACCAGCTAAGAATCCTATACTTAAAAATAATAGTGCTCTTTGGAATAATACATCAGTAATATTATCTGAATCTTTACAAATTAATAGACCGGATTCACTCATCACTTTTCTCATTTGCCGAACCACTTACTCCTACTGACTAGGGTCATGAGGAGGCTGGAGCCTATCTTAGCCAACACGGGGCGAAGGCAGAGTACACCCTTGCCAGACCATCACAGAGTGAACACACAACTTACACACAACCTTTCAAACTCACACTCATTAGGGGCAATTTAACAGGCAGTTAGCCTACCATGCATGTCCTTGGACTTGGAGCAAAAAGTGAAGTACTTGAAGGAAACCTACGCAAGCACTGGAGAACATGCAAACACTACACAGCTACACCCAAGCCCGGGACTTGAACCCAGGATCTTCTTGCTGTGAGGAGAATGTGTTAACCACTACATCATCGTGTTGCCTAGACCAGAATCAACAGAAGATATTTCTAGGTCCTTTTTATGTATTTTTTATAAAATGAAAACAGGGAGTCATGTGAAATTGGAGGTGGGGTTACAACAAGAGTCATCTGCTCCATGAGTTTAACATCTTATCATCATCATCATCCTGCAGTCGTGTGCTGTCCATCATCCAGTAAGTCCTACTGGAATGGAAGGAAATTTGAAATCAGAGACACACATTAGTATGATCATGTGACCACAAATCATCTTATACACAAGCTAAGCCATTTTAATAGATAATTTGTTTTAGAATTTTATTTTACAAGTAAACCGGTGCTTTATTATTTGCTTCTTCACTCCAGGAAAGACTCATGTGACCCTGGGAAGTTTAATTCTCTCTCTCTCTCTCTCTCTCTCTCTCTCTCTCTCTCTCTCTCTCTCACACACACACACACACACACACACACA